>JAPXFY010000735.1:0-45000 GCA_030674185.1 Monoplex corrugatus | reverse complement strand
AATTGTAAGTGCTGTTCAGTGTTTGTTTGTTTGTTTTGTTTTGGTCTGCAGTGTTCTTCTAGTAAGATCAAATTAATAACAAATGTTAACTCTATTTGAAACCAAAGAGATGCTGACTTCTCTGTTGTGCTGAATCTAAGAAAACGCACGCAACACACACACACACACACACACACACACACACACACACACACACACACACACACACACACACACACACACATACACACACATACACACACACACACATACACACATTCTGAAATAAATAATCACAAAGACATGCATAAAATTTGGGAGAAACTAAAAGTAATGAAAAATGGGATCAGTTTGCCATCATTTCCGATAAAACTAGCCAATAATCCTTTCCCAAGCTCGTTGGAAAAGGCAGAAGCTTTTGCAGATTTGTTTGCTGAAGTATGCCATACTGGCGGCCTTCCTGTTTCCAGTCAAAATCATAGGGAACGAGAAGAACAGACAGAAATTTATAAGGACCCTCCCCCAGATAATACACACTACATGAACGCATCAATTACACTTCAAGAATTAAAAGATGCCATCAAGTCTATCTCAAATAAAAAAGCGTCAGTAGGATTAGATGCCATTTCTAATCAGATGTTGAAAAATTTACCCGAAAATTTTGTAATCTTGCTTCATACTATCTTTAAAAAATGTTGGAATAGTAGCAAAATACCCGACTATTGGAAACAAACAATAGTGGTTCCTATCCCAAAACCGGGTAAATGTAACACTGATCTGAAAAACTATAGGCCAATTGCACTAACTTCTCACGTCTGTAAACTGATGGAGAAAATTATTGTACAGCGGTTGCTACACTATTGTGAAAAAAATACCATTATACCTGTCAATCAGGCTGGTTTTCGAAAAGGCAGGTCAACAGTGGAACTCTTAACTAAACTAACCACTGACATAAAGGGACAATTTGCAAGACGTAAATGTATATTGGCCACATTTTTTTATATAACCAAAGCATACGACCAAGTGTGGCACTCCCGATTACTATTTAAATTAAAAAGCATAGGACTAACAGGTCGCGTTTATAACTACGTGAAGTGTCTGTTGGAAAACCGAGTAATTCAAACCAGAATTGGAAACGTGTATTCAACAAAACGAACCCTTCAGATGGGTATCCCACAGGGATCAGTTTTAGCACCCCTCCTCTTTGTGATACTAATGAATGACTTACCAAGTAGAATATCTAAAGTTGTCACTTTAGTCCAGTATGCTGATGATCTATGCATGTGGATGCCGGTAAACATGAAGAAAAACACTCCTTCTCGCAGTATCAACTATGCACGCAAACTTTATCAATTAGAACTTGACAAAACAGCACAATACATGGCAGAAAATGGGCTCCATCTATCTACGGAGAAGACAAAGATAATTTTATTTAATAGTGGGTCTAACCCGGACAAAATGCCCACCTTTAAACTAGGAGATTCCGTTCTTCAGTATAACCAGTCTATTAAATTCTTGGGTGTTTTCTTTACAGCAAAATTGTCATGGAATCTGCATATCGACTACTTACTCACAAAAGCCCAAAAGAGTCTAAATTTTTTGAAAATAGTGTGCAAGCAACCATGGGGACATGATCCATCAACACTTGTACATTTATGTAAATCTCTCATTAGATCTAAACTAACATATGCCCAGGAAATATTCTTTAGCGCACCGAGACACTTACTGCAAAAACTACAAAGTACAGAATGCAAAAGTTTTAAACTTGCCCTTGGTCTTCCGATGCATGCTTCCAATCTCCGAACATACGGTGAGATTAATATGTTGCCGCTTGATGAACAAAGGAAACTCGTCTCTACCAAATTTCTGTTAAGGAATACCACCGTTGAAAATGTTTTGAGACCTGATATAACTTTAAGATCAGACATTGATTTTCCGAAACGAGCTAGATCAATATCTTCACAGGCCACACTTGCAACGTATACACACGACATCATGAATGGCTCTGGAATTGATCTAGAAGCGGATCCTATATCTATAAGACCTTCGTTTTCACCAGTACCCAGTTGGGAACTCTTAAGAGCAAACTTTGACATACACCACACTGATTTAAAGAAAGAAGATAATATCAACTTATTAGCGAGTCGAGTTAAATGTCACATTGAACACTTTTATCCCAATCATTTAAAAATCTACACAGATGGATCATTAATTGAGAAAAAAGCAGGTTCTGCGTTTTTAATACCAGCTCTTAAAATAGAGAAATCTTTCCATATTGGCCCCAACAAATCAATATTTACAGCTGAACTCTTTGCAATACTGATGGCTTTGAATTACTTAGTAAGCTATCCTCGGAATATATCACAAATCCTTTTCTTCGTTGATTCGAAATCAGTGCTTCAGGCTCTTGAACTAATGAAGTTAGACACTAGATCTGAAATGGTAATAGAAATTAGCCATTTAATTCATTTCTTATCCTTAAGAGGCACTGATCTTACTTTCTGCTGGATACCATCTCATTGTTCGTTTCATCATAACGATGTGGTTGACAGGGCCGCCAAACGAGGAGCTAAGGGTTCACCAGAATCAAACAACATAAAGCTTTCTCTCTCCTTGAATGAATCTTATAACTTAGTGGATGCCTATGTTTGGAAACTGTTTCAAGATAATCAGAAAAAGTACAATACAAATAGCATGAATATTATAATCAGCAAAATAAGTAAACAGTTTACCATAAATAGAACTATGCAGTCCCTTATGTATAGGTGGAAACTCGATGCATTAAAAACAAAGTACACCAGAAATATTGTCTGTCTTTGTGGACAGAAAATAACGACCAGTCATTTACTTTCTTGCATTACTATAAAGCGACTCATTCCGGTACTTTCTACTCACACAATTTCCGACATATTTGAATCATCATTATTAACATACGAATTTTTTGTTAGCCTGTCAAAAAGTCCAATAGTTCAATATTTGTAATTTGTTCATCTTCTTGTTCATGGTTACAGTTAGCTCGTTAATTGTAAATATTTGTTGTAGTATGCTACTTCATTTGTTATGTTTACGCTCCCCTCTGACATTTGCCTTGTCCCAGCCCGAATATGTTTTTTGCTGCTCGAGTGGGCTGTAAGTGATATGAATTTGAACTTAAATTTCATTTTTTTTTTTTTTAACCATGACTAACTACACATAAACATTTGCATTTGCTCCACCACCACACATACACACACACACACACACACGTGAAAGAGAAAGAGAGGTAGAGTAGGAGGGACAGGAAAAGAGAGAGAGAGACAGACAGACAGACAGACAGAGAGACACAGAGAGAGCAAGAGAGAGAGAGAGACAGACAGACAGACAGAGGGAGAGAGACACAGTGAGAGCAAGAGAGAGAGAGAGCAAGAGAGAGAGAGAGAGACAGAGACAGAGAGAGAGAAGCCACCCAACATAAAACATCACATTTTCAAGATATCTGGAGAAAGGTTTTATTGGTATCTTATCCAGTCTTGCACACAAGCATTACTTATAATACATATCATGGTTCATGAAAGACAAAAAAAACGTGATGAGTGAAACCACTGTGTGCACGACATCATTGTCAACCAACTGAAGACGAACAGTTCAAGGGGAATCGCATTCTAGATATGCAGTCGATAACTTTTTTTTTCTCTGGGCTCTTGACGTGCGATTCGCTCTCTAGATCAGTGACCTACTCATTACCCATTATCCCATTGGCCTGCAGGGCAGCAACGAAGCCCCGCCACTCCTGTCGCGTTTGGGACCAGCTTCTGGCAACTAATGCAGCTTATTACTGAAAACAAACCAAAAACAAACCAAAACAAACCAAACAAAAACAGAACCTTGCGTACGCAAAGATGCAAACACGGAATGTAGTATCCCCTTTACCCTCTCGACAATTTAAGAGATGCAGAAAAATAATTTTTATATTTGGAGAAAAAAAATCGTCAATTCTGTTCAAATCATAACTGTAAGACGACTGATCAGATACAGGTTTGCATATGTCAAAACTATCAACTTACTTTGTATCAACCTCTATTACTTTGTGTCAACCTACGAACTGTCTTGGAATAGGAATAATTCTGATAAAAACGACATATACAATCACCCTTTGACTCCTACACCATGTCCACCAGCATCCTGCACTGCCAACCATGCTAACAAAACAAAAACTTAACCCTTTGATTCCTTCAGCCCATCCACCAGCTTCCTGCAGGAAGCTGGTGGATAGGGTGAGGGAGTAAAATGGTTAAGTTTTTGCAGTTGGTGGATATGTGCAGCGGTCAAAGGGTTAAGCTGAGCATTATGTGGACACGTGCCTCTTCATCTATGCGCATTGGCTGAGCCTTTCATGATTGGTCACACCTTGTTTTCATTACCTCAGCACAAGTGAACTGTGTGCTCATGTTACTGTAAGTATACAACTTGTACACAGGCCTGCCTGGTAGTGCTCACACCCTCAAGTCTGACAGTGCAAGTTCAAGCCTGAATCTCGGAATCTTCTTGTTGTTTACTGTTAAACTTGTTTTCCCCAGTTGTGATGTTATGTTGTGAACCAGTCTTCAATGCCTGTTGTGAATTGTGTTTTCGTGAATGTTATTAGCTACACACGGAAAGAGATATGGAAAAACTGTTATAAAATTGATAATCAATTTTAGTTTGAAAATGTTGGTACACGTATGTTTGAAAGACCACGGCTTGTAAACAACACTGGCTATGTATTCTGTCATGATCAGTAGTTCGTTTTACAGATGCGATGTAGTCGAGTGGGATAAGACGTCAGGCTTTGAATCTGAAAGTTTGGGTTCAATCCTGCCCCGTAGATAAAAGACAAAGATTTTTCCCATGTCCCAGGTGAACATATGTGCAGATCGGTTGGTGTCTTTTGTTATTATTGTTTAAAGCCCAGCCGACTGCATAGGGCCATATCAGGGCTACAACCGCTTCAAAACACACAACACTTACAACAGGAAAAAAGAAAGGAAAAGAAAATTAAGTACACATATCAATGCATTCTGCATATAATCTAAGGACATGCCCCCGGCGTTGACCGCTCGATCCGATTTATCGCACAGGGAATTTAAAAAAAACACACCTGAATACAAATTTAAGCATAGCTAAGAACACCAAAAGATACATATAAAAAAGGCCTAAATTACCTGAAATTGCTTCTGCATATCTCACTTGCCTAGAGCCAAAAATACACCTAATACATGTACCCAATTATCAATCCTAGGAAAACGTACGTAAGACTTTATCGAACACATACAGGTGAATGGACCAGCAAGGCAGAAAATGACGGAAAGAAATGACAAAAAGCAAAAGAACAAGGCAGAAACAAAGTGAGTGACAGAAAAGACGAAATTTCTAGCACAGAATTTCCAAAAGGTGGTGATACAAGACATTCTGAAATAGCCCCCGGAACCCTCACGGGGGGTGTAAGTGCCTGAACCCTCCTGGTGAGTATACGCACTCAGAACATCAAATACGCACGTTACAGGTGTTGTTAGTCATGTCAGTTTCTGGTGGCTTACAGAAGCAAGAAAACATGTAGCATGCATGCTCGCCCACCAAAGATGGAGTGTGCACACTGTGCAGCAATACACTGCCTGCGCATATGGGGATATCAAAGACACATACACATAACTGAGAAAATTTGGAATGTAAAAAAAAAAAATTTACATCAGTCAGGACTACAATCATACAAAGATATTTTCTAAGAAAACATGATAAAAGCATTCAAAGACAAGTGTGTGTAAGGTAGGAATAGCAGTGTATTTCATGTTGGTGGTATGGTAGGAACAGTAGTGTCTTTCAGGTGGGTGGTATGGTAGGTACACCAGTGTCTTTCAGGTAGGTGGTATGGTAGGAACTAGTAGTGTCTTTCAGTGATGGATTATGGTAGGTACAGTAGGGTATCTTAGATGGGTGGTATAGTAGGTATAGTAGTGTCTTACAGGTGGGTGGTAGGGTAGGTATAGAAGTGTCTTTTAGGTGGGTGGTATGGTAAGTACAGTAGTGTATCTTAGGTGGGTGGTATGGTAGGTACAGTAATGTCTTTCAGGTGGGTGGTATGGTAGGAACAGTAGTGTCTTTCAGGTGAGTGGTATGGTAGGTACAGCAGTGTATCTTAGGTGGGCAGCACAGTAGGTATAGTAGTGTCTTACAGGTAAATGGTATGGTAGGAACAGTAGTGTCTTATAGGTGGGTGGTATGGTAGGAACAGTAGTGTCTTTCAGGTAAATGGTATGGTAGGAACAGTAATGTCTTACAGGTGGGCGGTATGGTAGTTATAGTAGTGTCTTACAGGTGGATGCTATGGTAGGTACTGCAGTGTCTTAAACAGGTGGATTGTATGGTTAGGAACAGCAGTGTCTTACAGTGGGCGGTATGGTAGGTACAGCAGCTTCTTACCGGTGGATGTATGGTAGGTACAGCAGTGTCTTACAGGTGGTTGGTATGGTAGGTAGAGCAGTGTCTTACAGGTGGGTGGTATAGTAGGTGCAGGACTGTCTTTCAGGTGGGTGGTATTGGTAGTTACAGCAGTGTCTTTCAGGTGGGTAGTATGGTAGGTGCAGGACTGTCTTACTGGTGGATGGTAAGGTAGTTACAGCAGTGTCTTACAGGTGGGTGGTATGGTAGGTGCAGGATTGACTTTCAGGTGGGTGGTATGGTAGATACAGCAGTGTCTCACAGGTGGGTGGTATGGTAAAAACAGTGGTCTTACAGGTGGGTGGTATGGTATGTACAGTAGTGTCTTTCAGGTGGATGGTATGGTAGGAACAGTAGCCTTTCAGGTGAGTGGTATGGTAGGTACAGTAGTGTCTTTCAGGTGAGTGGTATGGTAAGTACAGTAGGGTATCTTAGATGGGTGGTATGGTAGGTATAGTAGTGTCTTACAGGTGGGTGGTAAGGTAGGTACAGAAGTGTCTTTCAGGTGGGTGGTATGGTAAGTACAGTAGTGTATCTTAGGTGGGTGGTATGGTAGGTATAGTAGTGTCTTTCAGGTGGGTGGTATGGTAGGAACAGTAGTGTCTTTCAGGTGAGTAGTATGGTAGGTACAGCAGTGTATCTTAGGTAGGCAGTATGGTAGGTATAGTAGTGTCTTACAGGTAAATGGTATGGTATGGTAGGACAGCAGTGTCTTACAGGTGGGTGGTATGGTAGGAACAGTAGTGTCTTTCAGGTAAATGGTATGGTAGGAACAGTAATGTCTTACAGGTGGGCGGTATGGTAGTTATAGTAGTGTCTTACAGGTGGATGCTATGGTAGGTACTGCAGTGTCTTACAGGTGGATTGTATGGTAGGAACAGCAGTGTCTTACAGTTGGGCGGTATGGTAGGTACAGCAGCTTCTTACAGGTGGATGGTATGGTAGGTACAGCAGTGTCTTACAGGTGGATGGTATGGTAAGTAGAGCAGTGTCTTACAGGTGGGTGGTATGGTATGTGCAGGACTGTCTTTCAGGTGGGTGGTATGGTAGGTGCAGGACTGTCTTTCAGGTGGATGGTATGGTAGGTACAGCAGTGTCTTACAGGTGGATGGTATGGTAGTTACAGCAGTGTCTTACAGTGAGTGGTATGGTAGGCGCAGGACTGTCTTTCAGGTGGGTGGTATGGTAGGTACAGCAGTGTCTTTCAGGTGGGTAGTATGGTAGGTGCAGGATTGTATTTCAAGTGGGTGGTATGGTAAATACGGCAGTGTCTCACAGGTGGTGTATGGTATTACAGCAGTGTCTTTCAGGTGGGTGGTATGGTAGGTGCAGGATTGTCTTTCGGGTGGGTGGTATGGTAGATACAGCAGTGTCTCACAGGTGGATCGTATGGTAGGTACAGCAGTGTCTTTCAGGTGGGTGGTATGATAAGTACAGCAGTTGTCTTTCAGGTGGGTGGTATGGTAGGTACAGCAGTGTCTTTCAGGTGATATGGTAGGTACAGCAGTGTCTTTCAGGTGCGTGGTATGGTTGGAACAGTAGCGTGTTTCAGGTGGGTGATATGGTAGGTACAGTAGTGTCTTTCAGGTGGTATGGTAGGTACAGTAGTGTCTTTCAGGTGGGTGGTATGGTAGGATCGGTAGTGTCTTTCAGGTAGGTGGTATGGTAGGAACGGTAGTGTGTTTCAGGTGGGTGGTATGGTAGGAACAGTAGTGTCTTTCAGGTGAGTGGTATGGTAGGTAAAGCAGTGTATCTTAGGTGGGCAGTATGGTAGGTATAGTGGTGTCTTACAGGTGGATCGTCTGGTAGATATAGTAGTGTCTTACAAGTAAATGGTATGGAAGGAACAGCAGTGTCTTACAGGTGGATGGTATGGTAGGAATAGCAGTGTCTTACAGATGGGTGGTATGGTAGGTACAGTAGTGTCTTTCAGGTGGGTGGTATGGTAGGTAAAGCAGTGTCTTTCAGGTGGGTGGTATGGTAGGTACAGCAGTGTCTTTTAGGTGAGTGGTATGGTAGGTACAGCAATATCTATCAGGTGGGTGATGTCTATCAGGTTGGTGATATGGTAGAAACAGTAGTACCTTTCAGTTGGGTGGTGTGGTAGGAACAGCAGTGTCTTTCAAGTGTGTGTGTGTGTGTGTGTGTGTGTGTGTGTGTGTGTGTGTGTGTGTGTGTGTGTGTGTGTGTGTGTGTGTAAGCGTGTGCGTGTCGGTGTAGGTGTAAGACCAGCCCGAGATATAAAAGAAGAGATCAGTTACTCTCCTAGCAGCAAGTTGTTTATGTGTGCGCCTTGCTGTGGCAAGCCTACCATGCACATCCCCACTTGTCTAAAGGCTTAAAACACAAGAATTCTGTAGATTAGAGATGCATTGCCCCTGCTTACATTACGTATTAAGTCGGTCAAGCTTGGCTGTGATCACCAGCCAATCTCTCTACATATGTTTCTGGTGTACGGAGAGTAAGCTGTGAATGTTTGCTTTAAAAGGAGTGCCGTAGACTTACTTTGCATTGTGCATTGTCAGCCTACATTGTTTTAACCTTAACCACTTCCTTGTCCTGTACCTTAGCTGCCATGTCTAAACCAGTGATGAGTGTGGAAGACTTTGACAGTATACAGCTGGCGATGCCAGACATACACTCAGTGCCCAGAGGGAAGGTGGTGGCTGGCAACATGAAACATACGATGACCAAGGAAGGAGCAACCTAGGATATGTGGAAAGGTAATTAGCTTCTTTCTCTTCGAACTAAATATATGAAACTAATGACTGACGAATTAAATCAAGTAAATGAAACCTGTGTAGAAAAACGATGAAATGAAATAGCTTACTTTGTTTTCTTTCTTCCTTCCTTTCTTTTTTCTGTTTTTTTTTTTCTCTCTCTCCCCTTTTCTTTACGTAATGAATTTTGGTTTGATTCAAAACGATTCGTTGAACATTACTAATTGCTTTATTTATTCATCTGTTCATTTATTTATTTATTTATCACCATATGTTGATCTTTGTCTCTATCTCTCTCTCTCTCTCTATCTCTCTATCTCTCTCTCTCTCTATCTATTCTATCTATCTATCTATCTATCTAACTATCTATCTATCTATCTATCTGTCTATCTATCTATCTATCTAACTATCTATCTATCTATCTATCTATCTATTTGTTTGTCTGTCTGCCTATCTGTTTGTCCATCTAATCTCACTATTTACCTATTTATTTATTCACTTATTGTTATGCATTTATTCAACTATTTGTTTATTTATTATTTGTTTCTGTGTTTTCATTTTATAATCAACGTATTCTTTAATTTGTTTGCTTTGTTTTTCATCTTCAATTGATAGATCTGATCAGGTTTAATTCTGGTTCCAGTTTCGGCTGATTTCACAATATGGCATCATTATTCATCATCATGTGCCCTGCAGCATGACGTTGGCAATCATGGCCCTCCATACGAACCTATGTTTTGTCAATACAAGTACATCTCCCATCCTCTGTGTCTTCATCCACTCCACAAGTCCATCCATCATTTTCTCCCTGGGTTTACCTGGTGTTCTTTTTCCCTCCAGCTTTCCTGCTGTTACTAGGAACTCTAAGTTCTCTACATAATTCTGATACTCTGAAACACTCTAAACAATCTTTTGACTGCTGCTGCAATTCTTCTCCGCTGTTGAATCAAAGATGTCCCCATGTGATGCACCAAGAAAGATTAGGCGTTTGGGATGAACAAATCCTCAAATCATTACCACCTAAACTGAAATCACCACAACAGGCATGAAGAGCCATAGACTACTTTTTCACAATGTTAAAATAATTTATGTAAATGGGGTTTGTAATGATGATTTTTTTGAATTCCTTTTCGAATTGAGACTACATGACAGGGATGTACTCTACCCCCACCACCCCTTTCATAATGTATTCTCATGGCAACCAGGCCCAAGGGATACAGACACCTGCGGCATTGTCAGGAAATCTAAGCCATGACATCAATAATAAATTCATGAAGTGGATGTCACTCAACTGTGTTGTCCATTTCTTCCCACATGAGATCATAGTATATTCAACTCTGGGTTGGAACAGAGGAGAACTGAAAAATCCCACAGGGGTATGAACTGATGACTGTACAATCCTGTAACCTCCCAGTCATCAGTCCATTGCTCTAATCGTTTTATGATAGTAGGCTGCAAGGATCGACTTGACTGATCTTCACCAAGTCACGGAGTGTTACTTAAGACTGAGACAATGGATGGAGACCAACTCACATTCCTTGAGCTGTATTTTCATACCCTTGTGCTCTTTGCACAATTATTTCAGTTGACAGTACAGTGGCAATGTCAATGACTTTCATGACATGACACTGAGACTCACTTTATGCTGATCACATATCATAAAAATGTTAATGTACGCAAAAACAAAGGTCCCAGGTTCAAATTCTAGAGATCCCCCTTGCCGTCCTTGTAGTGCTGGCCCTAGAAGAGGTTGAGGTCTCTGCCTTCTCACTCCCCCACGACCCCAGGGTTATGGAACTATCCAGGTAGGACCTCTTCACCTGGCCAGCTCGTGGGTTTATGTGCAGGCTTAAGGCGTGTGCTGTGATCATTCTGAATCTTTTCCATCTCATGGCACCCGTAATTCTAGTGCACATGGAATTCATTCTGAATGTGGAGACGTCATCTTGAGAAATTCAAACTGAAAGTGAAAATTTACAAACACACACACACACACACACACACACACACACACACACACACACACACACACACACACACATACACACACACACACACACACACACACACACAGACACACACACATACACACACACACACACACACACACACACACACACACACACACACACACACACTTACTCTCTCCCGAGATGTCCACAAGGCAGTGGAGCTATTTACCCATAGCTTGGGGATCTGGTTCGTGGGCACCAGGGCATATACACACGCCGGTGGGCCTGCATGCCGCACGTCTGGGGGCCAGACCTCCTTCGAGTCCCACGAGATTTAGCCTGAGTCTGTGAGCTGCTCAGTTACCGCCTACCGCCACGAGGAGGCACAACGTAGGGCTTGCTGATAGAGAGGCTATGTACTGACAGGAAGAGACTTACGCCTTCTGCTCTTCTTTTCGCTTAGCTGCAAGCAGCAGTGCTAGCCAATGGTGTAGGTTGTGAAAGTGAGAGGTGACAAGCACGCAGTCACTAGTCACTAGCCAACACACTAGACGCATCACATCCACCTTTGACAAAGAAGACAGGGGCTATAGAATGCGAACTCCATCGCACAATCAGTTTGATGAGTCATGTAACAAAAATCCTGTTAAGATTAATCATGATGAGGACAAGGAATAGAATCAAAAGAGAAATAGCAGAAGAACAGTGTGGATTTGTGGAAGGGAAAGGAACTATTAATGCCATATACATCCTAAGAACTATCATAGAGAGGTCAATTGAGATGAATAAGGATTTGTATTTATGCTTTGTTGACTATACCAAGGCTTTCGATCGGTACCACATGAAGAATTGATCAACCAACTGGAGAGACTCAATGTTGATGGAAAAGATCTACGAATAATCAGGAATATGTACTGGGAACAAACAGCTGCAATGAGAATAGAAAACAATATAAGCTCTTTTCAAAACATCAAAAGAGGAGTCAGACAGGGTTGTGTGTTGTCACCAGATCTGTTTTCACTTTACAACGAAAACATCATGAGAAACCTAGAAGAAGACCCTGGATTAAAGGTTGGAGGGAAAATGATAAACAACATTCGATACGCAGATGACACCGTGCTAATTGCAGAACTTGAAATGAAATGGACCTACAAAACCTTGTGAATATACTAGAAATAGAAAGCAAAGGTAAGGGCTTGGAACTAAACAGCAGGAAGACTGAAGTCATGGTGATCAGTGAAAAACATGAAATCCCCTCATGCAAAATAACAGCAAATGGCACAACCTTGGCACAGGTTAATAAGTTAAAATACCTGGGAACGGTCATTTCATAAGACGGCAGATGCACATCGGAAATAGCCGGCAGAATCGGCCAAGCCAAAACAGCATTCAAGAAGATGACAAGCATTCTTACCAACAAATGCCTATCATAACATCAGGAAAAGAGTCTTTCAATGTTATATGGAACCAGTACTGTTGTACGGATGCGAGGCGTGGACAGTCAGCACGCAAAGCCAGAGCAAGATTGAGGCAGCCAAGATGTGGTTTCTAAGAAGAATGTTGAGTTCCATGGACAGCAAAGAAAACAAACGAGACAGTCTTGATGGAGCGGCCGGAGGCAGACACAAGTAGATCACTCATAAGAGAGATTAGGAAAAGACAGGCAACGTTTATAGGCCATTTTATGAGAAAGGGGATTTGGAGCACCTGGTCACAATGGGGAAGCTGGAGGGAAAGAGAGCACCAGGTAGACCCAGAGAGAGAACGCTGAACGGACTTGCAGAGTGGCTGGGGATGAGGAGGGTGGGGGAGATGCTAGGGGCAAAGAGAGATAGAGATAGATGGAAGTCCAAAATCGCCAATGCCATGTGGCAGGGCACCTGATGATGATGATGATTGAAAAGGCGGAACCTGTTGTTTTCTCAATTAATGATCCGTCAGTGCAAACTTTTAAATGATTGGGATAAAAGTTTTCAATATGACATTTAACTCGACTCGCTAATAAGTGTACATTATTTTCCTTTTTCAAATCAGTGTGATGCATGTCAATGTCAATGTCAATGTCATGTCTGTTTTGTTTGTTCTGCAATGTATTTGTCTGTATTGGCAAAATCAAAAGTATGGCACATATAATGACACAATTAAAAACATAACACACTGCAAAGGAGCATTGAATCTATTTAAGAACCAGAAATTAGAAGTGGATAGCATAACAATATCTTCTCAACGGTCAGGGCCTAGGAAATTTCGGAAAAAGGAGAGATGTGTTTCAATTTCTAAGTCAAAAACAACACTGTGTATATTTCTTGCAGGATATTCATTTCACTGCAAAACAAGAGCGCCAAATTGGAACAAAAAGGGGATACAAATGCATATTTTCTTCAAATAATAGTAAACCAAGGCGTGTAGTTATTTTGTTTAGTAACAACTCTGAGATCAAGACTGCCAAGGTAATTATTTAATGATAGTAATAAAAACCACGTGTAAACGAATTATACTGGTAGATTTGCACAGACCAAACAGAGATGAGCCGATCTTTTGCAACGAACTCCAAAAGAGAGTCTAAGACCTTTATATCTCAAACATAATAATAGCAAGTGATTGAAATTTGGTACTCAAACCAAATTTAAACTATTACAACCATAAACACCTTAATGATGCTAAAGCAAGAGAGACAGTAATAGAAACGATGTCAGAATTACAACTTGCTGACATGTGGAGAGAACACAACCCAGAAGTACATGTACAACGTTATAATTGGGGGAGGTAAAATCCATTGCAACAAAGTCGTTTAGATTTTTTCCTGGTGTCTGACACAGTTGTTGATAATGTATGGCTATAGAAGCGATCACTCCCTTATGATAACAGAAATCTTTCAAAGAAAATGGAAAATATAGAAGTTTCTGGACATTTAACTCTTCTCTGTTGAGAGCTCCTAAATATGTAGGACTCCTTCATGAAACTATTGAAAATGTAAAAGAACAATATGCAGTTTTACTGTATGCAAGAGAAAATACGAAATATATTCCAAATGATCAAATAGAAATGATGACATCAGATCAGTCATTCATAGATATCTTATTCATGGAAATATGATTTAAAAATTCAATTACATATAGTATAGGTACAGAGACCAAAGAAAACATAGGCAAGACTTAGAACAAGATATACAACCTTTAAAGAGAAACTTTCCATAGAATGAAAGAGATATGATTCTCTTACAAGATAAAGAAAAATAAAAAACGGTTTGAGGACATAAGGACAATAAAATTGGAAGGAATATTTATCAGATTTAAAGCCCGATTGGCTTCACAAGGTGAAAAAGCAACCAAATATTTTTGCACTCTTGAAAAGACACTTTGTAAGCAAACACATGTTAAAACTTGTAACAGATAAAGTTGAAGTATTATCAGGAACAGACGATGCGCTAAATGAAACCAGGAATTATACCTAGAATTATACTCTGAAAGACAATGACAAGATATTGCCATTAACAATTATCTCACAAACTTACCAACCTTAAGTAAGACAGAATAAGACCAATTAGAAGGACTTGTAATAAAAGAAGACGCATCAAAGGCATTGAAAAATATGCAAAACGATAAAAGTCCACACATGAATGGTATGACTGTAACTTTTGTTGTTGTTGTTGTTTTTCGGAGACAGATAAGAGATTTTGTAGTTCGTACTTTTAATGCGGGTGTTCTCAAGGGTGAGATGTCAATAACTTTGAGTAATTTTGAAAAACAAATCAGGTTTGGAAATTAATTTTGAAAAAGACCTGAAATGTATGGCCAGAAAAAGAAAAAGATTCGAGTAAGAGATATTTAGCGCATAAAAATGGAATGGAACCGTAAAAAATGTAAAATCCTAGGATTCTGATTTTCTACAAGTGTTAATGTATATATAATTTTTGCAAGGACGTTGATGCCGTATTGTGAAAACTGGCTTGAAACTTGAACTAGAAGTAGACATTTCCAGGTATGCTGCTTTGTAAAAAGACTCAGCTAAAGGTGAAAAGCAAAGCAAACAAAATACAGATCAGTTTGATCATCAAAAAATAATGGATAAACAAATAAGAAATGAATGATTAGATATATAAAAGAATACAGAGAGACAGACAGCAAGAAAGAAAGGAAGGAAGGAAGGAAGACTAAGAAGGCAGTTATCAGTGTTCAATATTTTTAATCTAGCCATATTTGTTACATCAAGAAAGGAAGAAAGAAAGAAAACGAAAGGCAGGGCTGGCGAAATCCACCCACCTGGTCGCCCGAGGCGAGTACAAAACCTGTAGGGCGACTCAAAATCAAAAACTACTAGTCCATTGGGCGAGTGACAATTCTGGCCTCTGCAGTTATAATTCATTTTGATTTTTCAAACTTTCGGATCTGCCGATTGATTTTGTCTGCAATGATCGAGGCTGCCAACGTTCGCGCGAAAACGTGGCCAACTGGGGAAAGGCAACTCTTGCTTCCCGTAGGACTGTTAGTGAAGAGAGTCGGTGCGATGCAATAGTGTTTACAGATCAGCGATCTTTCGCCCAATTTTTGGCCGAACGGTTAGAAGCTTCTAATTAAGTACAGAAACCAGAAAAAAAAAATGCAACATATGTCTTATCGAGATCGAGGGATGGGGAAGGTAAGAGAATGTTTGTGCTATTGGCAAAGAAATTCGAGAGACTAGAGCAAATTTGATACATCATTTGATAAGATGAATCCATCAAAGAACTAGTTTAGAAGGCATAGACGCTACTTGACATTTTTTCTTGCATTATCTTCACTTGTCTCTCAGACCATGAATTTCAGTAAGGGTGGATTAAATGTTTTCAAAGTGTTTTTCATTCGCACTGAAGTATTGAAGTCAAGAACACAAACACACACACACACACACACACACACACACACACACACACACACACACACACACACACACACACACACACACACACACACACACACACACACACACACACACACACACATACACACACACTCACACTCACACTCACACATACTAAAGAGAAATAATACTTATACAATGCTGAAGCTACCTCTCAAATCCATAGTGGAGGAATACAAAGTTGGAAAAGCAAGACTGTTGAGCATGCTGGAGGAATCGGAAGACAATATCGTGAGATCAGTTCATCCAAAGCTGAGAACTGGCAGAAAGTGGAAAGTCCAAGAGGCTGTAAACAATGCCAAGAGAAACCTCAGCATCAAAGAAATAATTGGACACACGCAAACCAACAGACAGGGACTGGGAGCAACAAAAATGCAGTGGTGGTCCAAAGCCAAAGGGAAGGAAAAAAGAGACATGATCATACAGGAGTTGAAGGAAGAAGAAGATGTCAAAAGAGTGCAGAAGGCAGTCCAGCAAGGTCAACAGGGGCAATGGACAACATGGGACAGTGCACTCCAAAGAAGTCTCAGCTGGAACGATATGTGGCACATGGCTCCTCTAAGGATAAGCTTCCTCCTCAGATCTGTATATGACCTGCTCCCCTCGAATGCAAACTTAGTGAAATGGGGGAAATCAGACGACCCAGCATGTCCGCTCTGTCAGAAGAAACAAACAGTGGAACATGTCCTAAGCTCTTGCAAAGTAGCGCTAGCCCAAGGAAGGTATACATGGAGGCACAACCAAGTTCTGAAAGTGATCACAGACGTGGTTAGCGAAAAAACCATGACCCCAAACGCACCAATTGCTATGACAACGTTCTACAAAGCAGGAGGGAAACAGGTCTGGCCCGAAAGTGCTATGACAACCAGCACATTGCCAAAGGGTCTTCTGGATGGAGCAGTCGACTGGGAGTGTACAGCAGACCTCCCAGAGTGGAGAAATTACCCAGATGTCATCAGCAAGACAGGCATGAGACCAGACATCGCTCTCCACTCTGACTCCTCGAAACAAGTGATTCTGATAGAACTCACTGTGCCATACGAAAGCAGAATGGAAGAGGCACATATCTACAAGACCGAAAAATACGCCGGTCTTGCCAGCACCCTGAAGAAAGCAGGTCTGCGGGTCAAAATCTTCGCCATAGAGGTCGGGGCAAGAGGGTTTGTGGGCACCTCCGCTTATGATCTCATGAAACAACTCGCCATTTCTGGGAAGAAGAGGACTAGAGCCCTTAAAGCGATGGCAGAGGCAGCAGAAAGGAGCTCAAGCTGGATCTGGGCAAGGAGGAACCAAAAGTGAACTTCATAAGGATTAAATTCCCTACAGATGATGTGTGCCCCGTTAGCACATTGGTAAAACCGCGTACCGCAGTTCTGAAGCGCAGAATCGCCCAGGTTCGCTCCCCGGCGTGCAAAAAAAAAAAAAATAGACAACAGCAGAAGGGCATCCAGGAGTCATGACCTGGATGTGGCCCGGCCCCCCGAGAGTGTAAGGAATTCAGGGCCGAAACACATGTCTAAAGGGGGTTACTTCTCTGAAGACCTTCTGTTGTCTAGCTCTCCCTAGAGTTTCTTTCTACCTGTACAACAACAAATAGAAAATGTTCAAAAAAACAACAACAACAGAAAACAAATAAAATGAAAAATACAACAAAACAAAACAGACACACATCAACCAATCAACGAAAGCTAACAGATACGTAGTTCAGTACCACTACAGACCTAAGCATCAGATAGGTGTGGCTGGTGTTCCAATGGAAACATGATTTTTTTTTTTTAAATCAGCAAACTAACCATCTTTGTGTATAAAACTGCCAATTGTTCTGCTAACATTTCTCACTATTTGTGTTACGCATGTGCTATATACACATATGTATATGCATTCTCTCTCTCGCTATGCACACATATGTATATGCATATGTATATTATTCTCGCGCGCGCGTGCGCGCGCAATCTTTCTCTTTTTTAATGGTTTCATACTCTGTCTCTTTCTCCCTCACACACACTCATACTTTAAGATTATGATTAAAATTATGAAAGGGGAAAAATATTGCAGGATGACATTGAAGTAATATGTAAAACGTAACAAATGATCAGTTAGACTAAGATAAACTAAAGAACTCTCTCTAACTTACACAGAGAATCCATGTAAACTTTGAGATCTGTCATCTGCCTTTTACGTCTTCGTGTTATTACCAGATTTCCCACTATTCACCCCCCTCCACCCCCACCCCGATGAAAGTCTCCAGAAGAAAGTTTGACCACCTTTATTGTAACAATAGCCTATTCTGCTGAATATTTTTGGTCATCATCATGAAGAGAATTTCACTATGTTTGGGGGCAACATGTCAGGCTAGTGAAAATACATGTATCTTTGGGCCAGTAGATCGTAAAAACCACTAGCACAGCTGGCTAGTAGAAAATTTTAATCTTCTCCAGGCCTGGAAATGAATTATGCCATTTCTTAATCTTTTCTTTCTTTCTTTCTTTCTTCTTCTTTGTTCTTTAACTTTTCTTTTTTTGTTTGACTAGTTTTCAGTTACCCAGATAATTAGTCAGTCAGTTAGTTTTAATCATTTAGTTGAAAGAGAGAGAGAGAGAGAGAGAGAGAGAGAGAGAGAGAGAGAGAGAGAGAGAGAGAGAGGTTAATTACCTTTCCACATGTCCCAGCTTGCACCTTCCTTGGTCATCGTATGTTTCATGTCTCCAGCCACCATATTCCCTCTGGGCACATAGTGTATGTCTGGCATCGCCAGCTGTATACTGTCAAAGTCTTCCACACTCATCACTGGTTTAGACATGGCGGCTAAGGTACCAGACAAGATGGCTGAGGTGAGAACAGTGCAGTCTGAAATTGTGCATCGAAGAAGCAGGTCTAAACCACTCGCTTTTGAAGCAAAAAGTAGGTCGACCGCGTTGGCTCCGAAGCCAACACAGGCAGCTTACTTCCTTGTAGCAGAGATAAGCAACTCACGTGTTCTCTGGTGATGGCTATCTAGCTTGATCAACATGAAGACACAATCAGTGAAGGGACAAAGTCCTGTGTGGTTACATCACAGAAAGTTCACAAGCATGCCCGCCCGCATCAGCTGCACATTCTCAGTGTATTATGTGAGTGCAGAGAAGAGCGTAAAGTACCAGATGCTATGGTAAAAAAGTGTGCTTGTAACTATTCGCCCTGTCTCGTGACTTTACCACACTCACCATCCCTCCAGCAGTGCAGTACCTACTGATCGCAGATGTACATGCTTACTTATATCTGTGGTCTAAACATAACCAGTCAAATATTGTGACAGAATGTTCGCACGTACCTTCACATGTTAAACTATATCCATTTTGTAAATGACATTTACACTGTGTGCTACGTCACGTCTGTATAAATCAATTGCTGAGTTGCATGTGTACTGATTCAGATCTTGACTAAACGCTTGTCTCCCAGACCTTTCTCAACAGGAACTTCACCACGTTGTGTGAATATACGTTAGTCTTCCAGGCTGTCAAACCATAGATGGTAGTGAAACTGTACTTAGTATGTCTGGGTAACATCTGCCATCACATTCCCTCTGTCCTGGTGCGAAGTAAGGATGCTAAGACTCAACTGGCAGTATGTGGACTGGCCCATTTTGGGGAGTGATGGACTGGGTAATTCAGTCATTAACAACCTGCACAACAGTACCAGTTCTCTGTAACATTCAAAAACTCTTTTCATGATTTTAATTGACAGGCATTTGTTGGTAAGAACGCTTTTCATCTTCTTGAATGCTGTTTTGGCCTGGCTGATTCTGCCTGCTATTTCTGATGTGCATCTACCGTCTGGTGAGATGACCGTTTCCAGATACGTAAACTTCTCAACTTGTCTCAAAGTTGTGCCATTTACTGTTATTTTGCATGTGGGAATTTCTTGTTTTTTACTGATTACAACGACTTCACTCTTCTTGCTATTTAGCTCCAGCCCTTTATTTTTGCTTTCTGCTTCTATAATATTCACAAAGTTTTGTAGGTCTTTTTCATTTTCTGCAGTTAGCACAGTGTCATCTGCGTAACGAATGTTGTTTATTATTCTTCCTCCAACTTTTTATCCCAGGGCATTCTTCTAGGTTTCTCATGTTGGTTTCGCTGTAAAGTGAAAACAAATCTGGTGACAGAACTCAACCCCGTCTGATAGTTGATTAAATTTGGCTATTTCCAGCTTGTTGTCCACATCTGTGCTTTCTTTAATTAAACTATTCACGGATCATGAACCATGTTTATAAAACTATATAAAAAAAAATGTTGCCTATAAGTAAAGGTTCTGCGTGTCAGCCTTGAACCCAAGCTTTCAGTTATGAAGGTGGGAGATCTGTCAGCCAGGTCTCAACAAGCTTTGTGGACCTACTGTTACTGAATGAGTTTACAAATACGATTGTGCTCACCTAATGAAAATAAGGTGTGACCATTCATAAAAGGCACAGCCAATGTGCATATGACCAAGACACACGTCTCTGCATAATGCTCAGCTTAATGTGTGCCATTTTCATCAGTGTTATTTCCTGTCCTCAAAAGGTCATTGATACGAAGTAGGCTAATAGTTTTGACATCTGCAGCCCTGTTCTTGACCCATTCTCTTACAGTAATAACATGAACAGAACTTGCGATTTTCCTTCTCGAGAAATGAATTACTTTCCTGCATCTCCTAACACCCACATCCGCACGTCGGGGCAACACAATATAAAGATGAAGCGTAAGACTACAAAAAAAAAAAAAAAAAAAAATTGCTGGAAGAAATACATTGAGGGCGTGATGGAAAAATGTTAAAGAAGTACAATGAATAGCTGAAAATTCCATATATAACCAGTGCCATGAAAATGTAACGTAAGTTTACCAAAATCTTTCGTGCTTGCAAGAGGAGGGTTTAGCTCTTCTTCCTTACTTGATAGAAGAACATGGTTTGATATATATTGATATGTACATATATATCCATATATCTATATATCTATATGTACATATATATATATATATATATATATGTTATATACAACCAATAATGTTACACAGTTGTGAGCATGGACAGTCAACAAGCAAAGCTAGAGCAAGATTGAGGCAGCCAAGAAGTGGTTTCAAAGAAGAATGTCGAGAGTTCCATGGACAGCAAAGAAAACAAACGAGACAGTCTTGATGGAGGCAGACACCAGAAGATCATTGATAAGGAAGATTAGGAAGAGACAGGCAACATTTATAGGCCATTTTATGAGGAAAGGGGAATTAGAATATCTGGTCATAACAGGAAATCTGGAGGGAAAGAGAGCACCAGGTATACCCAGGGAAAAATATTGGATGGACTTGCAGAATGGCAAAGGACAAAGAGGGTGGAAGATGTGTTTGCGACAAGAAGGGATAGATACATATGGAGGGCCATGATCGCCAACGCCGTGCGGCAGGGCACTTGATGATGATGATGATGATGATATATGAATATATCATACATACATATACATATGTGTATATGTATATATATACTTGTATATATATATATATATTACATATATATATACACATATATATATGTATATATAATATATATATGCAATTCATAAGATCATGGAGACTATTGACTGCTGTCATAAATGCAGGAAAACCAGCACATCAGCATTACAACAGACCGGTGCTCATAGGCCCGCCATTGCTTGCATCAGATCATACAGTGATAGGACTAATAATGGATGTAGATTACACTGGCATCATTAAGTACCATCCACAAAATATGTGTGTCCACCATAGATTTACATACATACTTAAATCTCGTCAACGAATTGAAGGTCACGTTTTTCAGAGCTCTGCACCAATTAACCAATTTGCGTTGATTAAGGAGTACGTCACTAAATCTGACGTCTACAAATTGATGTTAGGTCATGATGCCTCTGGCAGGTGTACACTTTAGAATATATTGTGGTGGATGTCTCGCAATTTACATAAATTTCATGGCCAGCGGGCTAATTTTATGATAGCCATGACTCTTCGTGTGTTGACAGTTAGGACCCGTGTAACCGGTGTCATGGTAGGCTTGGTCCTCTCGTCATTTTTCTACAGCGATCTGTTACTTCGTTGAGGCGATGTGGAACAGAACCCCGGCCTAGGTCGAACCAAAGCAGTATGTTGAAACAGGCTCGACTGACCAGTGATGGTGCCACACGTTGTGCCAGTGCTGACCGCTCTTCACTTATGGACCATGACCACTCTTCATCAGGTGAGGGATTGTCTAATGACCCCACATTGAAGGACATTATGTCTTCGATTTCGTGCATGCATACTAAATTTGATGACATGAGAAATGAACTTAGAAATCTGCATGAAACTGTCAGTGATTTGAAAAATGAAATGCATGACATCAGGGACTCTGTTCGTAATCTGACAAGAGAAAATGACTCTCTTAAAGCAGAGATTACAGTACTAAAGGACAGACTTAATCAAATGGAAAGAAAAACTGATGATCTTGAAGGTTGGTCAAAACGAAACATCATGTTCTATGGAGTCCACAAAAGAGACAGTGAAACAAAGATGGACTGTGAAGATTGTGTACAGGACATACTGACAGGTAAATTAGAACTGTCAAAGACAGTACAGTTTGACCGTGTACATCGCTTGAACACCAAACCAAACTCCCCAATTATTGCCAGGTGTACATTTTATAAAGACAAAGAAGAAATCCTCAAAGCAAAGAAAAGACTGAAAAACAGCCAAATATCTATTAGGGAAGACTTTACACAAAGAGTTAGCAACATTAGGAAACGATTGGGTCCTCATTTGAAAACAGCTAGAGATAACAACAAAAGGGCCACCATGATCTATGATCACCTCCTTATTGACGGTAAGAAGTTTGGATTAGATGACAATGATAAATTAAAAGAAATCAGATAGGTGTCTGGCCGGCCCAATGTAAAACAAATATTTACTGTAAGCCAAAAACAAAATACCTTAAACAAATATCAAGAGGTAACAAATTCCCCCTCAACACCGGTTCTCAACATTTTCAGTGAAGATTCAGAAGTGGTCAGTAATGTGTCGAAAAGCCAAAATACCGTGCAGGCATGTCGTGCAAGTCGCAACAAGTTCCTCCGCTTTTCCTCTACTCCCTCTATTACGCGCTCCTTCCAAGAAAATGAACAAGTTCAAATTAAGTGTGATAAGGGGGTATATTTCCAAGATAATTTTGAAGAATGTATGAATGCAAAGCAAAGCAAAAACAAAGGTGAAAATATACCAAATATTCAAAGAACAGTAAGAAACAATTGTACTCAGTCATTATCTTTCCTTCACTGAAATGTGGAAGGTCTCTTATCTAAACTTAACGATAGAATGTTTATCAAGTATATTACCTCTTTTGACTTTGTTTGTATTGTGGACACTTTCGTGGAATACCTAGAAAGCCATTTATTTCCAAACTATACAATATTTTGTAAACCAGCTTTGAAGCTGTCAAAACAAGGTAGGCGATCGGGGGTGTGGTTTGTTTAATTAAAACTGATTTGGTTCCATATCTTAAAGAACTTAAATGCGACCAAGATAATATATTATTGTTTTTCTTTTTTGCTCGACAAAACTTTGTTCGTTTTGAAAAAAGTATACTTTATCTGTATGTATATATTCCTCCTATCAGTTCTTATTATACGACTTTTGATGTTGAAAATGGTATTGTGTTTAGAGGATGCAATTGATAATGTTGATATTCTTCTAAGTGGAGATTTAAATGGCAGGACATCAAAGATATTTCCTGTCAGTTGTAGTCAGTTTGATATGCCTATTTTTAGTAAAGAAAATGAAAATGTAAATCTGACAAGACAGTCAGAAGATTCAGTGCTGAATTTGTATGGCAAAATGCTGTTGAATCTGTGTTGCATTTGGCTTGTTTATTTTGAATGGAGTATGTAAGGGCGACCTTTATGGTCATTACACATTCATTTCAAACACAAGCAACAGTGTGAACGATTATTTTTTAGCTGCGAAATGTAAAGCGCTGGTGAGCATGGTGATAGTTGTGGTGATGATGATAATGGTGGTGGCATTGATGATGTTGATAGTAACGATACTGCTGACAGTTGGTAATGATGATGATAGTGACGATGCTTTAAATTGACCTATTTCAAAAGAAGAAGTTTTATTATCATTAAGAAAATCGAAAAGTGGAAGACCAGATTGTATACTTGGGGAGTTCTTGAAAAATGGAGGAGATGAGGTACAGGAGTGTCTTTCAGGTGGGTGGTATGGTAGGTACAGTAGTGTCTTTCAGATGGGTGGTGTCTATCAGGTGGGTGGTATGGTAGGAACTGTAGTGTCTTTCAGATGGGTAGTGTCCTTCAGGTGGGCGGTATGATAGGTACAGCAGTGTCTTTCAGATAATAATAATAATAATAATGTTTATTTGTATAGCGCATATTCCATATAAAAACATACTCACCAGCGCTTTACATTTCGCAAGAAAGGCAAAAGGTGATAAAAAATGTTCACAATTACATACACAATAAGATAACAACAAACATTAAAGCTATACAAGTAAGAAGACACATATGAAACCACAGAATATTAAAATTTAAACACTGACTTATGTAATGAAGAAAGATTAACAGATTTTTCATATGAATAAAGAGGCATACTGTGTTTATATATTGCTGCGTGTGTGTGCTTGCGTACGTGTGTGTGTACATGTGTGTGTGCGTGCGTGTGCGTTGCTGTGCGCGTGTGTTTGTAAGAATGTGTGTGTGTGTGTGTGTGTGAGAGAGAGAGAGAGTGTGTGTGTGTGTGTGTGTGCGTGTGCTATGTTTGCATGCGTGTGTGTGTGTTTATGCATGCAATAGTTGTACATAAAATTATAATCAATATTTTGAATGAAGATAAAAACAGAAAAATTCTAATCCATATACAGGAAAAACATTACAACTTCAGTATTACAGCATTAATACCTTGACAATCAAAATTCCTCACAAATTATGAACTATTCGCATATCATACATCACAATTTACATACAAACAAAGATTTGAAAAAGTTTCTTAAAGTATTTCAGTCTCTTTCCCACTCAATTTCTCCCCTATCCCTTCCTCAGCTGTACACATACAGTGATACACACACATGCTCACTCAAGCACACACACACACACACACACACACACACACACACACACACACACACACACACACACACACACACACACACACACACACACATACACACATGCACGCACACACACACCTTGCTCTATAGGCCCTTATACAAAATACTGTTATACAGGCAGGAGAGATTAGTCTGATGACAGACTTGCAAACTAAGGCTCTTCAGGTTAGATGAGTTTGAAAGAGGTGGGTTTTCAGGTGCCGTTTGAAGGTTGAGAAACACTTAGTTTTTCTGAGAGACAGTGGTAGAGAGTCCCATACATTTGGGCCAAAGACAGAGAAAGATTTTTTACCAAAGGTGTCTAGTGTCTAGAGAGAAGCGAGGAACAGTCAACAGTGAGGTGTCAGAAGAGCGGAGCGTTCGAGAAGGTTTGTAACCCTGCAGGAGGTTGGCAAGATAGGATGGCATGTTCTCGTGATAGATACACTGAAAGCAGAGACAGGCAACTTTATATTGAATCCTAGCCTTTACCGGGAGCCAATGAAGTGTTCTAAGCAGAGATTTTGCACTCTCACGCCTGGGCTTGCGGAGAACAAGGCGAGCCGCGTAGTTCTGTATGCGCTGAAGTTTAGATAGTTGATTGTCATGGAGACCTGCGAATAGAGAGTTACAATAGTCCAGTCTAGATAGTATGAAAGAGACAGCAAGCTTGTTGGTAGCATCAGTGGAAAGGAAGGAGCGAATCTTACCAATTCTGCGTAGCTGATAGTACAGAGTACGGCACAACTGTTTGACATGGGCTTCCATAGACAGTGTTTCATCCAGATAGAAGCCAAGGTTTCTAACAGTTTGTGAGAAAGATACATCACAACCAGAGATAGACATGGGGGCATGAGTAACCTGATTGACCTTTGACTTAGTACCAGTAACAATAAGCTCAGTTTTATCATCATTCATCTTCAGCTTGTTTTCACTCATCCACTTGGAGACATCCTCTATACAATCTCTCAGACTGCACGCAAGAGCGTCAAAATCTGATGGGGCAGAGGAGCTATGCAGCTGTGAGTCATCCGCAAAGAAGTGGTATGAGTGACCTGACTGATGAATGATAGCGCTGAGAGGTTGTGTATACATAGTGAACAGGACAGGTCCCAAGACAGAACATTGTGGGACACCACATTTCAGCACAGATGGATTTGATTTGTGGCCAATGACAACCGACTGGGTACGGCCAGTCAAATAGGAGGTAAACCAGTCCAGAACCGTTCCAGAACAGCCAAAAGTGGTACGCAACCGCGTTATGATGATGCTATGGTCTATGGTGTCAAATGCTGCTGACAAGTCAAGCAGTGACAAGATAGACACACTCCCATTGTCTGAAGCCTGAAGGAGGTCATTGACCACACGCAATAGAGCGGTTTCTGTGCTATGGCACTTACGGTAGGCTGACTGGAATGGCTCTAGCAGGTTGTGAGATTCCAGATGCTGCAGAATCTGTTCTAGTACAATACGTTCCAACACCTTTGATAGGAATGGTAGATTGGAAACTGGACGATAATTCTTCAAGCAGTCTGGGTCGAGATTTGCCTTCTTCAGAAGGGGCTTGACAAGAGCGTGCTTAAAGCACTGAGGCACAACACCAGATGACAAGGACTTATTCATAATATACGTGACAATTGGAGTAATTTCATCTAGACAATCAAATAGGATAGAGGCAGGGATAGGGTCAAGGTCACATGACTTCTTTGGCATTTTCTTCAGTATCTCTCTCACACAACCCTCAGACATAAGCTCAAAATTTTCTAGCTGTGTACCAGAGAACACAACAGCATCAGTGGGGCATGGTGTATCAGGGTCAAAGCAGCTTCTGATCCGTTCAATCTTTCCAACAAAAAATTCATTGAATTTATCAGGAAGAGACTCTGGGGGGATGTTAGAAGGAAGCACAGTATCTTCAGCTTTTCCCAGCAACTGATCACTGAGGTGGAAGAGTTCTCTGGAACTATCAGCGCCTGCTATCTTACCACATATGTACTTTTTCTTTGCTTCACGTATCATATTTGTAACTATGTTACGCTGCTCTGCATATATTTCTCTATGAACGGTCAGACCGGACTCACGCCACGCACGCTCAGCGGTATGTCGTAGCACTTTAGCATGAATGACTTCAAGTGTCATCCAAGGGGCGGATATACGGTCTGACACAGTACGCATAACAAGAGGGGCATGTTGGTCAAGCAGCTGACGCAAGCATGTGTTGTAAGTACATATAGGATCAGATGAATTGGACTGACAGGCTGACTCAAGTGATGTATGAACATCACTCTTGAAAACATGCTTCTCAATAGCCTTAAGATTGCGTGAAGCGATTTTCTTTGTTGCTTTGCCTGGTTTTCTAAGAGACAGTTCAAAGGAGATGACAAAATGATCAGATAACAGCATGTCACGAACAGATAAATCAACTACATCAGAAACACAGTTTGTGATTAGCCAATCTAAAGTATGGCCTTTGCGTTGAGTAGGTACATTGATCATTTGTTGCAGACTAAAATTTTCAAAAACGGCATTTAAAGCAACAGTACAACGATCAGAGGGATTATCAAAATGGACATTTATATCACCAACAACAAACAGCCTTTCGTAGGTATTGTACGATTCGAGCAGGTCAGGGAACTGGTCCAAGAACATTGATATCTTGAGTTTGTTTTTGACACTAGGTGGGGGACGGTACACACAAAGAAACACAGAGGTCTGACCATCAAAGTCCAGGCGGACCTCACACACCTCAAAAGCTGTAAAAGGAAAGTCTTTGGATGGAGAAGAAATGTGTTTTTTAAGACTGTTTCTGTATATCACAGCAATGCCACCTCCAGCTCTGTCCTGCCGTGGATAAGAAATCAAAGTGAAGCCGGGTGGTGTCACAGCCGCAATGTCTGCTTCATTCCCCTGTGGCCGAAACCATGTTTCAGTCAGAAAAACCAAATCGTAGTTGCCCTGGATTATGTGGTCGCAAACATCATGAGTCTTGTTACCAAGGGACTGAGTGTTTAAAGTCATTATTTTGAACCGTTTTGAAAGTTCTTGATTTGGACCGGTGGTGTCAATTTCGATCAGGTTTGATTTTGAAAGTGTGCGACCGTTTTGGCTGACCTGTTTAGTGTCTCGATCGTCCGAGGAATAGCGAAGAGGAAAAGCACAATGTCCGTTGAGGGTTGGCCGACCGTTGATTATCACCTCTATCCGCCTCTGCTTTCTCCTCCCCCCGCGCCGGCATCGGCGACGCGGTCGTTTGAAACCCGCAAGGCCTACTCCTATGCCCAGATCTTTCAAACGAGTGGCAAGGGGTAAGTCCAATGGAGCAGCACTAACAGATGGTACAGTAGTGTCATACAGGTGGGTGGTATGGAAGGTACAGTGGTGTCTTTTAGGTGGGTGGTATGGTAGGTACAGTGGTGTCTTTCAGGTGGGTGGTATGGTAGGTACAGTGGTGTCTTTTAGGTGGGTGGTATTGTAGGTACAGTGGTGTCTTTTAGGTGGGGTGGTATGGTAGGAATAGTGGTGTCTTTCAGGTGGGTGGTATGGCACGAACAGCAATGTCTTTCAGATGGGTGGTGTCTATCAGGTGGGTGGTATGGTAGGTACAGTAGTGTCTATCAGGTGGGTGGTATGGTAAGTACAGTAGTGTCTTTCAGGTGGGTGGCATGGTAGGTACAGTAGTGTCTTTCAGGTGGGTGGTATGGTAAGTACAGCAGTGTCTTTGAGGTGGATGGTATGGTAGGAACAGCAGTGTCTTTCAGATGGGTGGTGTCAATCAGGTGAGTGGTATGGTAGGTACAGTAGTGTCTTTCAGGTGAGTGATATGGTAGGTGCAGTAGTGTCTTTCAGGTGGGTGGTATGGTAGGTACAGTAGTGTCTTTCAGATGGGTGGTGTCTATCATGTGGGTGATGTGGTAGGCACAGTAGTGTCTTTCAGATGTCTTTCAGGTGGGTGGTAGGGTAGGTACAGTGGTGTCTTTTAGGTGGGTGGTATGGTAGGTACAGTAGTGTCTTTTAGGTGGGGTGGTATGGTTGGAACAATGGTGTCTTTAAGGTGTATGGTATGGCACGAACAGCAATGTTTTTCAGATGGGTGGTGTCTATCAGGTGGGTGGTATGGTAAGTACAGTAGTGTCTTTCAGGTGGTGGTATGGTAGGTACAGTAGTGTCTTTCAGGTGGGTAGTATGGTTGGAACAGTGGTGTCTTTAAGGTGTGTGGTATGGCACGAACAGCAGTGTCTTTCAGATGGGTGGTGTCTATCAGGTGGGTGGTATGATAAGTACAGTAGTGTCTTTCAGGTGGGTGGTATGGTAGGTACAGTAGTGTCTTTCAGGTGGGGGTATGGTAGGTACAGTAGTGTCTTTCACGAGGATGGTATGGTAGAAACAGCAGTGTCAGGTGGGCGGTATGGTAGGTACAGCAGTGTCTTTCAGATGGTACAGTAGTGTCGTACAGGTGGGTGGTATGGAAGGTACAGTGGTGTCTTTTAGGTGGGTGGTATGGTAGGTACAGTGGTGTCTTTTAGGTGGGTGGTATTGTAGGTACAGTGGTGTCTTTTAGGTGGGGTGGTATGGTAGGAACAGTGGTGTCTTTCAGGTGGGTGGTATGGCATGAACAGCAATGTCTTTCAGATGGGTGGTGTCTATCAGGTGGGTGGTATGGTAGGTACAGTAGTGTCTATCAGGTGGGTGGTATGGTAAGTACAGTAGTGTCTTTCAGGTGGGTGGTATGGTAGGTGCAGTAGTTTCTTTCAGGTGGATGGTATGGTAGAAACAGCAGTGTCTTTCAGATGGGTGGTGTCTATCAGGTGGGTGGTATGGTAGGTACAGTAGTGTCTTTCAGGTGGTGGTATGGTAGGTGCAGTAGTGTCTTTCAGGTGGGTGGTATGGTAGGTACAGCAGTGTTTTTCAGATGGTACAGTAGTGTCTTTCAGGTGAGTGATATGGTAGGTGCAGTAGTGTCTTTCAGGTGGGTGGTATTGTAGGTATAGTAGTGTCTTTCAGGTGAGTGGTATGGTAGGTACAGTAGTGTCTTTCAGGTGGGTGGTATGGTAGGTACAGTAGTGTCTTTCAGGTGAGTGGTATGGTAGGTACAGTAGTGTCTTTCAGGTGGGTGGTATGGTAGGTACAGTAGTGTCTTTCAGGTGAGTGGTATGGTAGGTACAGTAGTGTCTTTCAGGTGAGTGATATGGTAGGTACAGTGGTGTCTTTCAGGTGGGTGGTATGGTAGGTACAGTAGTGTCTTTCAGGTGAGTGGTATGGTAGGTACAGTAGTGTCTTTCAGGTGGGTGGTATGGTAGGTACAGTAGTATCTTTCAGATGGGTGGTGTCTATCAGGTGGGTGGTATGATAGGTAAAGCAGTGTCTTTCAAATGGTACAGTAGTGTCTCTCAGGTGGGTGGTATGGTAGGAGCAGTAGTGTCTTTTATGTGAGTGATATGGTAGGTGCAGTAGTGTCTTTCAGTTGAGTGGTATGGTAGGTGGAATAGTGTCTTTCAGGTGGGTGGTATGGTAGGTGCAGTAGTGTCTTTCAGGTGGGTGGTATGGTAGGTACAGTAGTGTCTTTCAGGTGGGTGGTGTGGTAGGTGCAGTAGTGTCTTTCAGGTGGGTGGTATGGTAGGTGCAGTAGTGTCTTTCAGGTGGGTGGTATGGTAGGTGCAGTAGTGTCTTTCAGGTGGGTGGTATGGTAGGTACAGTAGTGTCTTTCAGGTGGGTGGTGTGGTAGGTGCAGTAGTGTCTATCAGGTGAGTGATATGGTAGGTGCAGTAGTGTCTTTCAGGTGGGTGGTATGGTAGGTACAGTAGTGTCTTTCAGATTGGTGGTGTCCTTCAGGTGGGCGGTATGGTAGGTACAGCAGTGTCTTTCAGATGGGTGGTATGGTAGGCACAGTAGCGTCTTTCAGGTGGGTGGTATGGTAGGTACAGTAGTGTCTTTCAGATGGGTGGTGTTTATCAGGTGGGTGGTATGGTAGGCACAGTAGTGTCTTTCAGATGTCTTTCAGGTGTCTTTCAGGTGGGTGATATGGTAGGTTCAGTGGTGTCTTTTAGGTGGGTGATATGGTAGGTACAGTAGTGTCTTTCAGGTGGGTGGTATGGTAGGTACAGTAGTGTCTTTCAGTTGGATGGTATGGTAGAAACAGCAGTGTCTTTCAGATGGGTGGTGTCGATCAGGTGAGTGGTATGGTAAGTACAGTAGTGTCTTTCAGGTGGGTGGTATAGTAGGTACAGTAGTGTCTTTCAGGTGGATGGTATGATAGGCACAGTAGCAAACAGAGTAAACACTTCACCATGCTACTGAATTAATAAATGCTGATATCAATGAAGCGCTGGAAATATTCAATTGTTTTATAAGACAGCAAGCTGAATGTATGAAATTTTTTTTTTATCAATCAGAAGTCGGAAGTATGGTATGTGGCGAACAGTCAGAAGACAGTTGAGGGTGTTTAAAAAGTCGTTAAAGTCTGAAGATAGAGCCATACTTTGTCAGATTAGAATGGAGTATAAAAATGTATTACACAGAAGTAACGAACATAATAATGTAATTTTAAACAATGTTACAATGTACGTGGATAACCAAAAAAATTCTGGCGCTACATGCGTAAAATTTCTAGTAAAAAGATATTTCAACCTAACATGATATCCGTTTATAATTGGTTTCAGCATTTCAAAGGTGTCCTTGACAAAGTGAATTCTCCCTGTGAGATTGTAATCATAAACAGCAATGTCTCTGGTCATATTTTTAATGACTTTGATTGTGATGATGGTGATAATTGTGGTGATGATGATAATGGTGGTGGCGTTGATGATGTTGATGGTAACGATACTGCTGACAGTTGGTAATGATGATGATAGTGACGATGCTTTAAATTGACCTATTTCAAAAGAAGAAGTTTTATTATCATTAAGAAAATCGAAATGTGGAAGACCAGATTGTATACTTGGGGAGTTCTTGAAAAATGGAGGAGATGAGGTACAGGAGTGTCTTTCAGGTGGGTGGTATGGTAGGTACAGTAGTGTCTTTCAGATGGGTAGTGTCTATCAGGTGGGTGGTATGGTAGGAACAGTAGTGTCTTTCAGATGGGTGGTGTCCTTCAGGTGGGCGGTATGGTAGGTACAGCAGTGTCTTTCAGATGGTACAGTAGTGTCGTACAGGTGGGTGGTATGGAAGGTACAGTGGTGTCTTTTAGGTGGGTGGTATGGTAGGTACAGTGGTGTCTTTCAGGTGGGTGGTATGGTAGGTACAGTGGTGTCTTTTAGATGAGTGATATGGAAGGTACAGTGGTGTCTTTTAGGTGGGGTGGTATGGTAGGAACAGTGGTGTCTTTCAGGTGGGTGGTATGGCACGAACAGCAATGTCTTTCAGATGGGTGGTGTCTATCAGGTGGTTGGTATGGTAAGTACAGTAGTGTCTTTCAGGTGGGTGGTATGGTAGGTACAGTAGTGTCTTTCAGGTGGGTGGTATAATAATAATAATAATAATAATCTATTTTATTTATATAGCGCAAAATCTTGATAAAATCAAATCTAAGCGCTGAGCGTATACATGCTTACATACCTACATACATATGAGCGTATACATGCATACATACATGCTTACATACTTACATACATAAATCTAAGCTGAGCGTATACATGCACACATACATACATACATAAATCTAAGCGTATACATACATACATACATACATACGTACGCACATGCATACATAATAATTACAATATTTATATAGCGCAAATCTCGACAAAATCAAATCCAAGCGCCGAAAAGACACACACGCACACACGCACGCACGCACACACCACACACACACACACACACACACACACACCACACACACACACACACACACACACACACACACACACACACACACACACACACACACATGCATGGCCACAAATGGGGAGAAAAGAATAAAAGCAAGAATAAAACCAATGGAAAACCACAGAGAGCACATCATATACAATTATATATTAAAACAAAGTGATTCCCCTCCGCGCGGAGACAGGCTGCAGAGGGGGGTTGAGTGAAGTTAGGATTTTATGCAGAGGAGAAAAGGTGAGTTTTGAGAGCGGACTTGAAGGAGGCAAAAGTAGGTTGCTGACGGACTGAAAGAGGAAGTTTGTTCCAGGAGAGTGGACCAGAAACAGAGAAGGCTCGTGGACCATAGGTATTGAGCTTAGTGCGTGGAAAGCGAAAAGTCAGAGGATCGGAGGCAGAGCGGAGGGTACGTGAGGGAACATAGATCTCAAGTAGGCTTGACAGGTAATCGGGGGCTGCGTTATTGAGGCTTTTGTAGCACATGGTGTCTAGTTTGTACTGTATGCGCTTTGATACAGGGAGCCAGTGAAGTTGTGCCAGGAAAGGAGATATGTGGTCAGCTTTTTTCTTTTTGAGTACAAGGCGTACAGCATTGTTTTGAATGCGCTGTAGGATGTGAATGGTGGAGGCAGGAAGACCAGACAGGAGTGAATTGCAATAGTCAATGCGAGACATTATGAAGGAGAGAACGAGTTTTGCAGTTGTTTCGACAGAGAGATACTTCCTGATCAGGCTTATACGATGGAGATGATAGTAGCAAGATCTGGCAGTTTGAGAAACAAAGTTGTTCATGGACAGGGTAGAGTCAATGCAGACACCAAGGTTTATAGCTGAATCAGAAATTGGGACTGATGTGTTACATAATGGGAGAGAAAGAGGAGGCAGCTGGGAAAGTTTCTGACGGGTGCCAATGAGGATAGCTTCTGTCTTGTCGTCATTAAGCTGGAGTCTATGGTATGGTAGGTACAGTAGTGTCTTTCACGTGGATGGTATGGTAGGAACAGCAGTGTCTTTCAGATGGGTGGTGTCGATCAGGTGAGTGGTATAGTAAGTACAGTAGTGTCTTTCAGGTGGGTGGTATAGTAGGTACAGTAGTGTCTTTCAGGTGGATGGTATGATAGGCACAGTAGCAAACAGAGTAAACACTTCACCATGCTACTGAATTAATAAATGCTGATATCAATGAAGCGCTGGAAATATTCAATTGTTTTATAAGACAGCAAGCTGAATGTATGAAAAATTTTTTTTTTATCAATAAGAAGTCGGAAGTATGGTATGTGACGGACAGTCAGAAGACAGTTGAGGGTGTTTAAAAAGTCGTTAAAGTCTGAAGATAGAGCCATACTTTGTCAGATTAGAATGGAGTATAAAAATGTATTACACAGAAGAAGTAACGAACATAATAATGTAATTTTAAACAATGTTACAATGTACGTGGATAACCAAAAAAATTCTGGCGCTACATGCGTAAAATTTCTAGTAAAAAGATATTTCAACCTAACATGATATCCGTTCATAATTGGTTTCAGCATTTCAAAGGTGTTCTTGACAAAGTGAATTCTCCCTGTGAGATTGTAATCATAAACAGCAATGTCTCTGGTCATATTTTTAATGACTTTGATCGTGATGATGGTGATAATTGTGGTGATGATGATAATGGTGGTGGCGTTGATGATGTTGATGGTAACGATACTGCTGGCAGTTGGTAATGATGATGATAGTGACGATGCTTTAAATTGACCTATTTCAAAAGAAGAAGTTTTATTATCATTAAGAAAATCGAAAAGTGGAAGACCAGATTGTATACTTGGGGAGTTCTTGAAAAATGGAGGAGATGAGGTACAGGAATGTCTTTCAGGTGGGTGGTATGGTAGGTACAGTAGTGTCTTTCAGATGGGTGGTGTCTATCAGGTGGGTGGTATGGTAGGAACAGTAGTGTCTTTCAGATGGGTGGTGTCCTTCAGGTGGGCGGTATGGTAGGTACAGCAGTGTCTTTCAGATGGTACAGTAGTGTCGTACAGGTGGGTGGTATGGAAGGTACAGTGGTGTCTTTTAGGTGGGTGGTATGGTAGGTACAGTGGTGTCTTTTAGGTGGGTGATATGAAAGGTACAGTGGTGTCTTTTAGGTGGGTGGTATTGTAGGTACAGTGGTGTCTTTTAGGTGGGGTGGTATGGTAGGAACAGTGGTGTCTTTCAGGTGGGTGGTATGGCATGAACAGCAATGTCTTTCAGATGGGTGGTGTCTATCAGGTGGGTGGTATGGTAGGTACAGTAGTGTCTATCAGGTGGGTGGTATGGTAAGTACAGTAGTGTCTTTCAGGTGGGTGGTATGGTAGGTGCAGTAGTTTCTTTCAGGTGGATGGTATGGTAGAAACAGCAGTGTCTTTCAGATGGGTGGTGTCTATCAGGTGGGTGGTATGGTAAGTACAGTAGTGTCTTTCAGGTGGGTGGTATGGTAGGTGCAGTAGTGTCTTTCAGGTGGGTGGTATGGTAGGTACAGTAGTGTCTTACAGATGGGTGGTGTCTATCAGGTGGGTGGTATGGTAGGTGCAGTAGTGTCTTTCAGGTGGGTGGTATGGTAGGTACAGCAGTGTTTTTCAGATGGTACAGTAGTGTCTTTCAGGTAAGTGATATGGTAGGTGCTGTAGTGTCTTTCAGGTGGGTGGTATTGTAGGTACAGTAGTGTCTTTCAGGTGAGTGGTATGGTAGGTACAGTAGTGTCTTTCAGGTGAGTGGTATGGTAGGTACAGTAGTGTCTTTCAGGTGAGTGATATGGTAGGTGCAGTAGTGTCTTTCAGGTGGGTGATATGGTAGGTACAGTGGTGTCTTTCAGGTGGGTGGTATGGTAGGTACAGTAGTGTCTTTCAGGTGAGTGGTATGGTAGGTACAGTAGTGTCTTTCAGGTGGGTGGTATGGTAGGTACAGTAGTGTCTTTCAGATGGGTGGTGTCTATCAGGTGGGTGGTATGATAGGTACAGCAGTGTCTTTCAAATGGTACAGTAGTGTCTCTCAGGTGGGTGGTATGGTAGGAGCAGTAGTGTCTTTTATGTGAGTGATATGGTAGGTGCAGTAGTGTCTTTCAGGTGGGTGGTATGGTAGGTGCAGTAGTGTCTTTCAGGTGGGTGGTATGGTAGGTACAGTAGTGTCTTTCAGGTGGGTGGTGTGGTAGGTGCAGTAGTGTCTTTCAGGTGGGTGGTATGGTAGGTGCAGTAGTGTCTTTCAGGTGGGTGGTATGGTAGGTGCAGTAGTGTCTTTCAGGTGGGTGGTATGGTAGGTACAGTAGTGTCTTTCAGGTGGGTGGTGTGGTAGGTGCAGTAGTGTCTATCAGGTGAGTGATATGGTAGGTGCAGTAGTGTCTTTCAGGTGGGTGGTATGGTAGGTACAGTAGTGTCTTTCAATGCGTGGTGTCCTTCAGGTGGGCGGTATGGTAGGTAGAGCAGTGTCTTTCAGATGGGTGGTATGGTAGGCACAGTAGCGTCTTTCAGGTGGGTGGTATGGTAGGTACAGTAGTGCCTTTCAGATGGGTGGTGTCTATCAGGTGGGTGGTATGGTAGGCACAGTAGTGTCTTTCAAATGTCTTTCAGGTGTCTTTCAGGTGGGTGGTATGGTAGGTTCAGTGGTGTCTTTTAGGTGGGTGATATGGTAGGTACAGTAGTGTCTTTCAGGTGGGTGGTATGGTAGGTACAGTAGTGTCTTTCAGTTGGATGGTATGGTAGAAACAGCAGTGTCTTTCAGATGGGTGGTGTCGATCAGGTGAGTGGTATGGTAAGTACAGTAGTGTCTTTCAGGTGGGTGGTATAGTAGGTACAGTAGTGTCTTTCAGGTGGGTGGTATGATAGGCACAGTAGCAAACAGAGCAAACACTTCACCATGCTACTGAATTAATAAATGCTGATATCAATGAAGCGCTGGAAATATTCAATTGTTTTATAAGACAGCAAGCTGAATGGAAGAAAATTTTTTTTATCAATCAGAAGTCGGAAGTATGGTATGTGGCGGACAGTCAGAAGACAGTTGAGGGTGTTTAAAAAGTCGTTAAAGTCTGAAGATAGAGCCATACTTTGTCAGATTAGAATGGAGTATAAAAATGTATTACACAGAAGAAGTAACGAACATAATAATGTAATTTTAAACAATGTTACAATGTACGTGGATAACCAAAAAAATTCTGGCGCTACATGCGTAAAATTTCTAGTAAAAAGATATTTCAACCTAACATGATATCCGTTTATAATTGGTTTCAGCATTTCAAAGGTGTCCTTGACAAAGTGAATTTTTCCCTGTGAGATTGTAATCATAAACAGCAATGTCTCTGGTCATATTTTTAATGACTTTGATCGTGATGATGGTGATAATTGTGGTGATGATGATAATGGTGGTGGCGTTGATGATGTTGATGGTAACGATACTGCTGACAGTTGGTAATGATGATGATAGTGACGATGCTTTAAATTGACCTATTTCAAAACAAGAAGTTTTATTATCATTAAGAAAATCAAAATGTGGAAGACCAGATTGTATACTTGGGGAGTTCTTGAAAAATGGAGGAGATGAGGTACAGGAGTGTCTTTCAGGTGGGTGGTATGGTAGGTACAGTAGTGTCTTTCAGATGGGTGGTGTCTATCAGGTGGGTGGTATGGTAGGAACAGTAGTGTCTTTCAGATGGGTGGTGTCCTTCAGGTGGGCGGTATGGTAGGTACAGCAGTGTCTTTCAGATGGTACAGTAGTGTCATACAGGTGGGTGGTATGGAAGGTACAGTGGTGTCTTTTAGGTGGGTGGTATGGTAGGTACAGTGGTGTCTTTCAGGTGGGTGGTATGGTAGGTACAGTGGTGTCTTTTAGATGAGTGATATGGAAGGTACAGTGGTGTCTTTTAGGTGGGGTGGTATGGTAGGAACAGTGGTGTCTTTCAGGTGGGTGGTATGGCACGAACAGCAATGTCTTTCAGATGGGTGGTGTCTATCAGGTGGGTGGTATGGTAAGTACAGTAGTGTCTTTCAGGTGGGTGGTATGGTAGGTACAGTAGTGTCTTTCAGGTGGGTGGTATAATAATAATAATAATAATAATCTATTTTATTTATATAGCGCAAAATCTTGATAAAATCAAATCTAAGCGCTGAGCGTATACATGCTTACATACCTACATACATATGAGCGTATACATGCATACATACATGCTTACATACTTACATACATAAATCTAAGCTGAGCGTATACATGCACACATACATACATACATAAATCTAAGCGTATACATACATACATACATACATACATACATACATACATACATACATACATACGTACGCACATGCATACATAATAATTACAATATTTATATAGCGCAAATCTCGACAAAATCAAATCCAAGCGCCGAAAAGACACACACGCACACACGCACGCACGCACACACACGCACGCACACACACACACACACACACACACACAACACACACACACACACACACACACACACACACACACACACACACACACACACACACATGCATGGCCACAAATGGGGAGAAAAGAATAAAAGCAATAAAAACAAGAATAAAACCAATTGAAAACCACAGAGAGCACATCATATACAATTATATATTAAAACAAAGTGATTCCCCTCCGAGCGGAGACAGGCTGCAGAGGGGGGTTGAGTGAAGTTAGGATTTTATGCAGAGGAGAAAAGGTGAGTTTTGAGAGCGGACTTGAAGGAGGCAAAAGTAGGTTGCTGACGGACTGAGAGAGGAAGTTTGTTCCAGGAGAGTGGACCAGAAACAGAGAAGGCTCGTGGACCATAGGTATTGAGCTTAGTGCGTGGAAAGCGAAAAGTCAGAGGATCGGAGGCAGAGCGGAGGGTACGTGAGGGAACATAGATCTCAAGTAGGCTTGACAGGTAATCGGGGGCTGCGTTATTGAGGCTTTTGTAGCACATGGTGTCTAGTTTGTACTGTATGCGCTTTGATACAGGGAGCCAGTGAAGTTGTGCCAGGAGAGGAGATATGTGGTCAGCTTTTTTCTTTTTGAGTACAAGGCGTACAGCATTGTTTTGAATGCGCTGTAGGATGTGAATGGTGGAGGCATGAAGACCAGACAGGAGTGAATTGCAATAGTCAATGCGAGACATTATGAAGGAGAGAACGAGTTTTGCAGTTGTTTCGACAGAGAGATACTTCCTGATCAGGCTTATACGATGGAGATGATAGTAGCAAGATCTGGCAGTTTGAGAAACAAAGTTGTTCATGGAGAGGGTAGAGTCAATGCAGACACCAAGGTTTATAGCTGAATCAGAAATTGGGACTGATGTGTTACATAATGGGAGAGAAAGAGGAGGCAGCTGGGAAAGTTTCTGATGGGTGCCAATGAGGATAGCTTCTGTCTTGTCGTCATTAAGCTGGAGTCTATGGTATGGTAGGTACAGTAGTGTCTTTCAGGTGGATGGTATGGTAGGAACAGCAGTGTCTTTCAGATGGGTGGTGTCGATCAGGTGAGTGGTATGGTAAGTACAGTAGTGTCTTTCAGGTGGGTGGTATAGTAGGTACAGTAGTGTCTTTCAGGTGGGTGGTATGATAGGCACAGTAGCAAACAGAGCAAACACTTCACCATGCTACTGAATTAATAAATGCTGATATCAATGAAGCGCTGGAAATATTCAATTGTTTTATAAGACAGCAAGCTGAATGTATGAAAATTTTTCTTTTATCAATCAGAAGTCGGAAGTATGGTATGTGGCGGACAGTCAGAAGACAGTTTGAGGGTGTTTAAAAAGTCGTTAAAGTCTGAAGATAGGGCCATACTTTGTCAGATTAGAATGGAGTATAAAAATGTATTACACAGAAGTAACGAACATAATAATGTAATTTTAAACAATGTTACAATGTACGTGGATAACCAGAAAAAATTCTGGCGCTACATGCGTAAAATTTCTAGTAAAAAAGATATTTCAACCTAACATGATATCCGTTCATAATTGGTTTCAGCATTTCAAAGGTGTCCTTGACAAAGTGAATTCTCCCTGTGAGATTGTAATCATAAACAGCAATGTCTCTGGTCATATTTTTAATGACTTTGATTGTGATGATGGTGATAATTGTGGTGGTGATGATAATGGTGGTGGCGTTGATGATGTTGATGGTAACGATACTGCTGATAGTTGGTAATGATGATGATAGTGACGATGCTTTAAATTGACCTATTTCAAAACAAGAAGTTTTATTATCATTAAGAAAATCGAAATGTGGAAGACCAGATTGTATACTTGGGGAGTTCTTGAAAAATGGAGGAGATGAGGTACAGGAGTGTCTTTCAGGTGGGTGGTATGGTAGGTACAGTAGTGTCTTTCAGATGGGTGGTGTCTATCAGGTGGGTGGTATGGTAGGAACAGTAGTGTCTTTCAGATGGGTGATGTCCTTAAGGTGGGCGGTATGGTAGGTACAGCAGTGTCTTTCAGATGGTACAGTAGTGTCGTACAGGTGGGTGGTATGGAAGGTACAGTGGTGTCTTTTAGGTGGGTGGTATGGTAGGTACAGTGGTGTCTTTCAGGTGGGTGGTATGGTAGGTACAGTGGTGTCTTTTAGATGGGTGATATGGAAGGTACAGTGGTTCTTTTAGGTGGGGTGGTATGGTAGGTACAGTGGTGTCATTTAGGTGGGGTGGTATGGTAGGAACAGTGGTGTCTTTCAGGTGGGTGGTATGGCACGAACAGCAATGTCTTTCAGATGGGTGGTGTCTATCAGGTGGGTGGTATGGTAGGTACAGTAGTGTCTATCAGGTGGGTGGTATGGTAAGTACAGTAGTGTCTTTCAGGTGGGTGGTATGGTAGGTACAGTTGTGTCTTTCAGGTGGATGGTATGGTAGGAACAGCAGTGTCTTTCAGATGGGTGGTGTCTTTCAGGTGGGTGGTATGGTAAGTACAGTAGTGTCTTTCAGACGGGTGGTGTCTATCAGGTGGATGGTATGGTAGGAACAGCAGTGTCTTTCAGATGGGTGGTGTCTATCAGATGTCTGGTATGGTAGGAATAGTAATGTCTTTCAGGTGAGTGATATGGTAGGAACAGTAGTGTCTTTCAGGTGAGTGATATGGTAGGAACAGTAGTGTCTTTCAGGTGAGTGATATGGTAGGAAGAGCAATGTCTTTCAGGTGAGTGATATGGTAGGAACAGTAGTGTCTTTCAGGTGAGTGATATGGTAGGAACAGCAATGTCTTTCAGGTGAGTGATATGGTAAGAACAGCAATGTCTTTCAGGTGAGTGATATGGTAGGAACAGCAGTGTCTTTCAGGTGAGTGATATGGTAGGAACAGCAATGTCTTTCAGATGGGTGGTGTCTATCAGGTGGGTGGTATGGTAGGAATAGCAATGTCTTTCAATGGTGTGCATCAGTGGTGGTATGGTAGGAACATAGTGCCTTTCAGGTGAGTGTATGGTAGGAACAGCAATGTCTTTCATGTGAGTGATATGGTAGGAACAGCAATGTCTTTCAGGTGAGTGATATGGTAGGAACAGCATGTCTTTCAGGTGAGTGATATGGTAGGAACAGAGTGTCTTTCAGGTGAGTGATATGGTAGGAACAGCAATGTCTTTCAGGTGAGTGATATGGTAGGAACAGCAATGTCTTTCAGGAGTGACTGTGATATGGTAGGAACAGCAATGTCTTTCAGTGAGTGATATGGTAGGAACAGTTGTCTATCAGGTGAGTGTATGGTAGGAACAGTAGTGTCTTTCAGATGTGGTGGTTCTATCAGGTGGGTGGTATGGTAGGAACAGTAGTGTCTTTCAGTGGTGGTGTCTATCAGGTGGGTGGTATGTAGGAACAGCAATGTCTTTCAGATGGGTGGTGTCTATCAGGTGGTGGTATGGTAGGAACAGTAGTGTCTTTCAGATGGGTGGTGTCTATCAGTGGGTGGTATGAGTAGGAACAGTAGTGTCTTTAGATGGGTGGTGTCTATCAGGTGGGTGGTATGGTAGGAACAGCAATGTCTTTCAGATGGGTGGTGTCTATCAGGTGGGTGGTATGGTAGGAACAGTATGTCTTTCGGATGGGTGGTGTCTATCAGGTGGGTGGTATGGTAGGAACAGTAGTGTCTTTCAGATGGGTGTTGTCTATCAGGTGGGTGGTATGGTAGGAACAGCAATGTCTTTCAGATGGGTGGTGTCTATCAGGTGGTGGTATGGTAAGACAGTAGTGTCTTTCAGATGGGTGGTGTCTATCATGTGGGTGGCATGGTAGGAACAGTAGTGTCTATCAGGTGGGTGGTATGGTAAGTACAGTAGGATCTTTCAGATGGGTGGTGTCTATCAGGTGGGTGGTATGGTAGGAACAGTAGTGTCTTTCAGGTGAGTGATATGGTAGGTGCAGTAGTGTCTTTCAGGTGAGTGGTATGGTAGGTACAGTAGTGTCATTCAGGTGGGTGGCATGGTAGGTACAGTAGTGTCTTTCAGGTGGGTGGTATGGTAGGTACAGTAGTGTCTTTCAGGTGGGTGGTATGGTAGGTACAGTAGTGTCTTTCAGGTGAGTGGTATGGTAGGTACAGTAGTGTCTTTCAGATGGGTGGTGTCTATCAGGTGGGTGGTATGGTAGGAACAGTAGTGTCTTTCAGATGGGTGGTGTCTTTCAGGTGGGCGGTATGTTAGGCACAGCAGTGTCTTTCAGATGGTACAGTAATGTCGTGCAGGTGGGTGGTATGGTAGGTACAGTGGTGTCTTTTAGGTGGGTGGTATGGTAGGTACAGTGGTGTCTTTCAGGTGGGGTGGTATGGTAGGAACAGTGGTGTCTTTCATGTGGGTGGTATGGCACGAACAGCAATGTTTTTCAGATGGGTGGTGTCTATCAGGTGGGTGGTATGGTAGGAACAGTAGTGTCTTTCAGATGGGTGGTGTCTATCAGGTGGGTGGTATGGTAGGAACAGTAGTGTCTTTCAGATGGGTGGTGTCTATCAGGTGGGTGGTATGGTAGGAACAGCAATGTCTTTCAGATGGGTGGTGTCTATCAGGTGGGTGGTATGGTAGGAACAGTAGTGTCTTTCAGATGGGTGGTGTCTATCAGGTGGGTGGTATGGTAGGAACAGTAGTATCTTTCAGATGGGTGGTGTCTATCAGGTGGGTGGTATGGTAGGAACAGCAATGTCTTTCAGATGGGTGGTGTCTATCAGGTGGGTGGTATGGTAAGTACAGTAGTGTCTTTCAGATGGGTGGTGTCTATCAGGTGGTGGTATGGTAGGTACAGCAGTGTCTATCAGGTGGGTGGTATGGTAAGTACAGTAGGTTCTTTCAGATGGGTGGTGTCTATCAGGGGTGGTATGGTAGGAACAGTAGTGTCTTTCAGGTGAGTGATATGGTAGGTGCAGTAGTGTCTTTCAGGTGATGGTATGGTAGGTACAGTAGTGTCATTCAGGTGGGTGGTATGGTAGGTACAGTAGTGTCTTTCAGGTGGGTGGTATGGTAGGTACAGTAGTGTCTTTCAGGTGGGTGGTATGGTATTTACAGTAGTGTCTTTCAGGTGGGTGGTATGGTAGGTACAGTAGTGTCTTTCAGATGGGTGGTGTCTATCAGGTGGGTGGTATGGTAGGAACAGTAGTGTCTTTCAGATGGGTGGTGTCTTTCAGGTGGGCGGTATGTTAGGCACAGTAGTGTCTTTCAGATGGTACAGTAATGTCGTACAGGTGGGTGGTATGATAGGTACAGTGGTGTCTTTTAGGTGGGTGGTATGGTAGGTACAGTGGTGTCTTTCAGGTGGGGTGGTATGGTAGGAACAGTGGTGTCTTTCATGTGGGTGGTATGGCACGAACAGCAATGTTTTTCAGATGGGTGGTGTCTATCAGGTGGGTGGTATGGTAAGTACAGTAGTGTCTTTCAGGTGGGTGGTATGGTAGGTACAGTAGTGTCTTTCAGGTGGGTGGTATGGTAGGTACAGTAGTGTCTTTCACGTGGATGGTATGGTAGGAACAGCTGGGTGGTGTCAATCAGGTGAGTGGTATGGTAAGTACAGTAGTGTCTTTCAGGTGGGTGGTATAGTAGGTATAGTAGTGTCTTTCAGGTGGGTGGTATGATAGGCACAGTAGTGTCTTTCAGGTGGGTGGTATGGCAGGAACAACAGTGTCCTTCAGGTGGGTTGTATGGTAGGCACAGACCGTGTTTCAGGTGGGTGGTATGGCAGGAACAACAGTGTCCTTCAGTTGGGTGGTATGGTAGAGACAGAGCGTCTTTCAGGTGGGTGGTATGGCAGTAACAACAGTGTCCTTCAGTTGGGTGGTATGGTAGTAACAGCAGTGTCTTTCAAGTGTGTGTGTGTGTGTGTCCGTGTGTGTGTGTGTATGTGTGTGTGTGTGTGTGTGTGTGTGTGTGTGTGTGTGTGTATGTGTAAGCGTGTGCGTGTCGGTGTTGGTGTAAGCCCAGCACGAGATATAAAAGAAGAGATTGGTTACTCTCCCAGCAGCAAGTTGTTTATGTGTGTGCCTTGCTGTGGCAAGCCTACCTGGCACATTCCCACTTGTCTAAAGGCTTAAAACACGAAACACAAGAATTCTGTAGATTAGAGATGCATTGCCCCTGCTTACATTACGTATTAAGTCGGTCAAGCTTGGCTGTGATCACCAGCGAAGACTTTAATTTGCCAATCTCTCTACATATGTTTGTGGTGTAAGGAAAGTAAGCTATGAATGTTTGCTTCAAAACGGAGTGCCGTAGACTTACTTTTGCATTGTACAAAGTCAGCCTGCATTGTTTTCACCTTAACCACCTCCTTGTCCTGTACCTTAGCTGCCATGTAGTGATGAGTGTGGAAGACTTTGACAGTATACAGCTGGCGATGCCAGACATACACTCAGTGCCCAGAGGGAAGGTGGTGGCTGGCAACATGAAACATACGATGACCAAGGAAGGAGCAACCTGGGATATGTGGAAAGGTAATTAGCTTCTTTCTCTTCGAACTAAATATATGAAACTAATGACTGACGAATTAAATCAAGTAAATGAAACCTGTGTAGAAAAACGATGAAATGAAATAGCTTACTTTGTTTTGTTCCTTCCTTCCTTTCTTTTTTCTGTTTTTTTTTTTTTTTTTTT
>JAPXFY010007351.1:0-2500 GCA_030674185.1 Monoplex corrugatus | reverse complement strand
GAAGACAGCAGGACAACATCATCCAGACTGCCCTTCACTGGACACCAGAAGGAAGACAGCAGGACAACATCACCAGGACTGCCCTTCACTGGACACCAACCGGAAGACAGCAGGACAACATCATCCAGACTGCCCTTCACTGGACACCAGAAGGAAGACAGCAGGACAACATCATCCAGACTGCCCTTCACTGGACACCAGAAGGAAGACAGCAGGACAACATCACCAGGACTGCCCTTCACTGGACACCAACCGGAAGACAGCAGGACAACATCACCCAGACTGCCCTTCACTGGACACCAGAAGGAAGACAGCAGGACAACATCACCCAGACTGCCCTTCACTGGACACCAGAAGGAAGACAGCAGGACAACATTACCCGGACTGCCCTTCACTGGACACCAGAAGGAAGACAGCAGGATAACATCACCCAGACTGCCCTTCACTGGACACCAGAAGGAAGACAGCAGGACAACATCACCTGGACTGCCCTTCACTGGGCACCAGAAGCAAGACAGCAGGACAACATCACCAGGACTGCCCTTCACTGGACACCAACAGGAAAACAGCAGGACAACATCACCCAGACTGTCCTTCAGTGGACACCAGAAGCAAGACAGCAGGACAACATCACCCAGACTGCCCTTCACTGGACACCAGAAGGAAGACAGCAGGGTAACGTCACCCGGACTGCCCTTCACTGGACACCAGAAGGAAGACAGCAGGGTAACGTCACCCGGACTGCCCTTCACTGGACACCAGAAGGAAGACAGCAGGGTAACGTCACCCGGACTGCCCTTCACTGGACACCAGAAGGAAGACAGCAGGGTAACGTCACCCGGACTGCCCTTCACTGGACACCAGAAGGAAGACAGCAGGGTAACGTCACCCGGACTGCCCTTCACTGGACACCAGAAGGAAGACACAAATAGAGGAAGACCATAAACACCGGACGATACATTCAGTTTCAGTTTCTTAAGATGACGTCTCCGTGCTCCTAATGAATACCATATGTACTGATGCCACTGGTGCCATGTAATAGAGAAGATCCAGAATGATCACGGCACAAGCCTTAAGCCTGTACATAAACCCATGTGATGGAGAAGATCCAGAATGAACATGGCACAAGCCTTAAGTCTGCACATAAACCCATGTGATGGAGAAGATCCAGAATGAACATGGCACAAGCCTTAGAGCCTGCACATAAACCCATGTGATAGAGAAGATCCAGAATGAACATGGCACAAGCCTTAAGCCTGTACATAAACCCATGTGATGGACAAGATCCAGAATGAAGATGACACAAGCCTTAAGCCAGCGAATTAACCCATGTGATGGAGAAGATCCAGAATGATCATGGCACAAGCCTTAAGCCAGCACATAAACCCATGTGATGGAGAAGATCCAGAATGAACATGGCATAAGCCTTAAGCCAGCACATAAACCCATGTGATGGAGAAGATCCAGAATGAAGATGACACAAGCCTTAAGCCAGCGAATTAACCCATGTGATGGACAAGATCCAGAATGATATCGGCACAAGCCTTAAGCCTGCACATAAACCCATGTGATGGACAAGATCCAGAATGATCACGGCACAAGCCTTAAGCCTGCACATAAACCCATGTGATAGAGAAGATCCAGAATGAACATTGCACAAGCCTTAAGCCTGCACATAAACCTATGTGATGGACAAGATCCAGAATGATCATGGCACAAGCCTTAAGCCTGCACATAAACCCATGTGATGGACAAGATCCAGAATGATCATGGCACAAGCCTTAAGCCAGCACATAAACCCATGTGATGGACAAGATCCAGAATGAATATGTCAGAAGCCTTAAGTCTGCACATAAACCCATGTGATGGAGAAGATCCAGAATGAACATGGCAGAAGCCTTAAGTCTGCACATAAACCCATGTGATGGAGAAGATCCAGAATGATCATGGCACAAGCCTTAAGCCTGCACATAAACCCATGTGATGGACAAGATCCAGAATGATCACGGCACAAGCTTTAAGCCTGCACATAAACCCATGTGATGGAGAAGATCCAGAATGAACATGGCACAAGCCTTAGAGCCTGCACATAAACCCATGTGATAGAGAAGATCCAGAATGAACATGGCACAAGCCTTAAGCCTGCACATAAACCCATGTGATGGAGAAGATCCAGAATGAACATGGCACAAGCCTTAAGCCTGCACATAAACCCATGTGATGGAGAAGATCCAGAATGAACATGGCACAAGCCTTAAGCCTGCACATAAACCCATGTGATGGAGAAGATCCAGAATGAAGATGACACAAGCCTTAAACCTGCACACAAACTTGTGAGTTGGCCAGGTCCTAAGGTCCTACCTAGCGTATGGGTGAGCCGCTGGCAAAGGGGATTGTACTTGCAGACCATTCAACACACCCGGGGTACTATACAGACGGAGCCACAACAGACAGGATTGGATGATCTGCGTCGCTGCCCAACATAACAGTCCTATAATTT
>JAPXFY010007350.1:0-10924 GCA_030674185.1 Monoplex corrugatus | reverse complement strand
TCTGTTTCGAAAACCTTGAATTTGTGAAGTAGTGCACAGGTTTACAGAATGTAACATAATAGTTCTCAAATCTAGATAGAAATTCCTATTAAAATGACTGCTTTTGAGATATTTCAGTGAAATTGCTACGGATCCGAAAAACAGACTATTAGGACCCGATCACCTGTCCGTCTAAAGATACTGAACATAAAATCTCTCAGTATGTTCATGATATTAAACATACATTGAATGGCGAGGAGCAGTCATTCGAAGAAGCAATATACACACTTGATAGTTTTAGAAGAAAGTCGGGACTTCTACTAAATGCGGAGAAAACTACTGCAATATGGCGTGACAGAAAATGGAATTCACCATTTAAATACATGCCACACTTGTATAACTTTAAGATTTTGGTACTATGGCTTGCCAGTGATTTACAGGATTATGACAACATAAATTTTCAAGAAAATTTTGCAGAAATTAGTGCATTATGCAAAGCATAGTAGAGTTGCAGTTTTAAAATCACTCATACTTTCTAAAATCATTCATTTATGGCTGTTTCTACCAAACCCACCAGACGTCCTATTAAACACGTTACAAATGGATGTTTGCAGTTGTATGGAACAAAAATGATAAGAGAAATAGAAAATCCCGCACCAGACGCACTGAAAATGAATGCCTTGGAATTCCTGATTTAAAAGAATATATACATTCATGAAAACTAACTTGGTTGAGAAAACTGCAAAACTCAAACCCTAAGTGGAAAAACAGTCACAATTTTAGACAAAAAATGACTTCTTTAGAAAGCTTGGGTTCCTGCCTTCCAATACATCAATTTTCCAAAACAAACACTTTTTGGAAAAATTTCCTACACGCCTGTAAAGAATTGGAAAGAGTGTGCAACTTAAAAATTCAGAAGACTTTGTCGTAGAGCCGTATTTTTCTTATAATGAAAACATGAAACTGTGCAACAGGACACCGTTTTATGACAAGTGGGCGAACAAAACGTGTATTTTGTAAAAATAATAATGAAAACTGATGGTGCGTTTATGTCTCGATTTTTTACAAAAGGAAATATAACATAAAAGCAAGTTTCATCACACACATTGGTGTCATGCAAGCGGTAAAGTCATCCCATAAAGTTGGCGAGAGTGTTGAAAGCACTACAGCTATAAATGGTTTAAAATACTTAACTGTATTTATGCTGTAAATTAAGGAGCTCAGTTATATCATACACCATTAACTGTATTTGTGCTGTAAATCAAGGAGCTCAGTTATATCATACACCATTAACTGTATTTGCGCTGTAAATCAAGGAGCTCAGTTATATCATACACCATTAACTGTATTTACGCTGTAAATTAAGGAGCTCAGTTTATATCATACACCATTAACTGATATTTGTGCTGTAAATCAAGGAGCTCAGTTATATCAATACACCATTAACTGTATTGCGCTGTAAATTAAGGAGCTCAGTTATATCATACACCATTAACTGTATTTGCGCTGTAAATTAAGGAGCTCAGTTATATCATACACCATTAACTGTATTTGTGCTGTAAATTAAGGAGCTCAGTTATATCATACACCATTAATTGTATTTGTGCTGTAAATCAAGGAGCTCAGTTATATCATACACCATTAACTGTATTTGCGCTGTAAATCAAGGAGCTCAGTTATATCATACACCATTAACTGTATTTGCGCTGTAAATTAAGGAGCTCAGTTATATCATACACCATTAACTGTATTTGTGCTGTAAATCAAGGAGCTCAGTTATATCATACACCATTAACTGTATTTGCGCTGTAAATTAAGGAGCTCAGTTATATCATACACCATTAACTGTATTTGTGCTGTAAATTAAGGAGCTCAGTTATATCATACACCATTAACTGTATTTGCGCTGTAAATCAAGGAGCTCAGTTATATCATACACCATTAACTGTATTTACGCTGTAAATTAAGGAGCTCAGTTATATCATACACCATTAACTGTATTTACGCTGTAAATTAAGGAGCTCAGTTATATCATACACCATTAACTGAAGATACGATGTTGTGACAAATGGGGAATGATCCTTAACAAACCAACTAATGGAGTGAAACATTTCAAAAACTTAAAACAATTAGGAAATAAAAATTAGATGGTTTCAAATAAAATTGCGCAGCGAATGTTGGTTAAAAAAATGTTGTTTTAACGAAAATGGGTATTAGAAATAATGTTTTTTTTTGTGGAAGTGAACAAGACAGCTTGCGACATATGTTTTGGGAATATACAATGGTGCATGTGTTGTAGAGACAACTGTCAGCAGTTCTGTGTGGTGTTTGCTCCAATGCTACCTCTTTGAATATCACCAAAATGATTGTATTGTTTGGACATGACGCCAATTCCAAATCAGATAACGTCTTTACTTGGTTATATTCCACACAATATTCTGTATTTACAAATGAAAACATAAAGAGACTACACTACAGGTCAGTTTATTTAGAAAGTGTTTTGAAACAGATTGTAATATAGAGAAACTTATAACATTAATTTAATGGACATAACGTATAATAAATTTAAGAATGATAGGGTTTCCTACAAAATGTCAGGAGATATGTAGATTGTTGAAATAGGTGTTGCCATATTTCCTGTAGGCCGTCCACTGTTGTTCTATGTTTTTTTTTCCGATTTTTCGTTCTCTACAGTGTGAGCCAATGAGCACAAAGAAACGCTGTGTAGTGAGCTACAAGTGTCTACAGTCTAAAAATAGGATGTAAATTAGGATACGTCATAGGGAAGACACCTTTATTGTCACTAATGATTTGATAACTGGACCATGTGAAGTGGAGCAAAATGGTGACTCAACCTTCAGCAAGCCGGTACAGTGGCTCACATCAGCGGACTTTCACGACTCTAGAGGCCATTCAAATGATTCTAGAGCATGATGAAGATGGAGAAAATTTGCTATCTGATGATTCGATTCAATATGATGGTGAAGAAAATAACATCGACGACCCTGACACCGACACTCAACGCTTGTTGGCTGAACCGACGCAAGCAGACGATAACAAGTACGAGTCAGACAGCGACCGCCGTGGTCAGTGCGAGTGGCGAGCGCGCAGGCCGTGACACTTCAGACTTTGGACCCAACAGCAGTGAGAATGATGGTGAGAGGGGTCACGCACGTGTTCATGGCACTGACATCTAAGATGGTGTGGGTAGGTGGAAGACGCGAAGGGGGGGGGGGAGGGAGAGGAGAGGTGCAGAGGAGTTGTACTCCAGTTAGAAGGCATGGCAGGGGGCGTGGCAATCAGCGAAGTGTTGCGTTCACTGTAAATCTATTGCCTCCAAATGGACAACAGTCAGACATTACTCGAATTTTAGGAAATCCAGGATTGAAAGTGGGAACTGCGGACACGTGCTACGCCTTATTTTTTTGTTGTGGTGTAGGTGAGCTGATTGACTAATTTGAATGAGGATTCTGATTCTGGGCTTATTTTTCTCTTGTTTTGACTGCAGAACCTGAAGAATAGACAGAACCAGTTCATGAATGTCATGTAGTTTGACTGTTCAGTGTCTGAGTACAATGACTGTCATGCAGTTTGACTGTTCAGTGTCTGAGTACAATCACTTTTATGTTAACTGAAACCAGGTCTGTCATTGTTGGGACAGTTACTCACTTATGTGTCTGCATGAGTTTAGAATCATTTCATGAACATTTTATGATGTTATATGTTTTGTTTTCATTCGTGTTTATAAACTGACAACAAACAGGTCATTTTTATGTATGTAAGTGTGTTGGGTATCAATCTGTAGAGATGAAAACTTACTTTTTAGACAACACAAAAAAATTATTTCCACATTGGAACGCCAGGACAGGTCTTTGCAATCAAAATAAGAGAAAAATAAACCCAGATTCAGAATTCTTGTTTATTTTCCTTCAAAAAACACATATGTTTTTTTGTTGTATCTCTTATAGTTTTTGCACTAGAATTTTTTGTTAATTATTACCCTTGATTCCTCAAAATTCCCTGGCAACGGGGAAGCGCATGTTTACATTTTCCCCTGGCACTGAAAGGGTTAAGACGAGGTCGAGCTGATGCCAGTGGTGGGATCTGGGGTGGCGCCATGACACCTTGTGCTTCTCCTTATTGTTGAAGAAGGTGTTGGTGATGGCCAGCTTGTGGTAAGAGCAAAGTTCCAGGAGTCTTTGACCGTTTTCATTTTGCTTCCCAACACCATGATGTCCAATGCTGGTTAGCCAGGCCTCAAAATCAGCACCTACGCGTGCGTTCAGATATCCCAATATGAAGAGATCTTGTATATTATTAAATTAATAAGTTTCAAATTAATGTCTGTGTTACTTTGCATGAGTGGTTGAGGTCTGGCAGCTGTTTCATCTGTCTATATTTATGTCTTTGTGTACTCATCTACACATGGCAATAAATATTGTCTCCCAGTTACAGCAACCTGGTGTTTTATCACGACCAAATCTCAATATTAGCCATAGGACCTGTTATCTCAGCTTGAAGATAGATCTAGATCTATATATCTTTACCAAATTTGAACCTATTTTCTCAACTGCTTTAATTCAGCGTTCAAGCAAATATGAACAGAATAACACAAAAATAGAATTAGAATGCAATTTAATATGACAAAACTAAACAAGAATGAAGTAAACTAGCCTAATTCAATTCTTATTCTGATCATGACCCTACCGAAGTCACTGCGCATGCTCTGCTGTCAGACGAAGCCAACATGGCGATTTTCAAGTCTAGCATCATGAACATGGAGGAGTCCGACTTGTAAAGTTTTTCTGCTGATGATGATTGACTTTGGCTGTGAAAAACCATGCGGCATGTGTGGCATTTTGACAGTATGTTACCTTCATGTTTCTTTACTTTTTCTGTGTAAATATTTGATAATTAGAGTCATTGTTAGTACTTTCGACCATTATCACCATAACAGACAGTTTGAACTTTCGGTTTTCCTTTCCTTTCCTTTCCTTTGGTGCCCACGATCTTGAGGATGATCATTCCGGCACATAAAGGGGGGTGTTGTAGACACAGTCCATTCGTAAGCTCCGATCATTTCACTATTCTCATTGTCCGTAGACATTGCTGAAATCCGTTACCGAAAGGGCCACGTGGTGTCCAGAAACTCGCTGTTGGGCGGAGGCTCGCTTTTGATAGATCAATATCAATACATGTTTCATTTTTTACTTTTCTTTACAATCATTTTCAAGATGCGTTTTACGGTTCATGTGCGGCATTTCCATGACTGAATTACGACTTTTTAAAATGGGGGAAGGGGGGGGGGGGCATACGATCATCTCCCGTCTTTATCACTTCAGCCAAAGCACGCAGTGTAAACTTAATACCGACATCATTATATTGTACAAAGCGACTGGCTCATGGCAGACAGCGAAATTCGGTAACAGCCCATGGCGAGCGAAGATATTTGTGTTGTCTCCCAAAAAGAACTCTTCCCGACAAGGCACTTTGGTTTTGGTGTGTCAAGATCTGCTCAACTTTGATGTTCAGGAACTGCATGCTGTCTTCATCCACTCAGACTGAGGAGATCCTGACAGAAAATGGGTGCAACCTTGGTACATCAAGGAGGGAGGAGGATGACTGAGGCTGTGGAGAGGCAAGAGGCACTATGGTCTGTAGTGAAGAAATTTAACATCAGGGCAAAAGCTAATCAACACCATTCAGCATCTGTATTTCTGTTGGACAGTGATTCCATATATCAGTTGGAGTTCGTCAGGGCTGCCTTCTGTCCCCCACATTTTTCAACATATTCCTGGAACACATTAGGACCGAGGCACTTGGAGATCATTCCAGCACAGCCTGCATTGGAGAAAGAACCATCACCAACCTTTGCTTTGTAGATGATGAAACATAACAAGGTACGGCATGGAAATCAGCACCAAGAAGACCAAATTGATGGTCAGCCACACCACCGTCGTTACTGGTATAACTGTCCATGGACTGAAGCTAGGAACTGTTCAACAATTCACTTACCTGGGATCCATCATTAGAAATGAAGGATCATTTCATCATCATCATTGTATGCCTTGCCGCATGGCATTGGTGATCATAACTGTCCATTTGAAGCTATCTTTTGTTTCTGCAAATATATCTTGTACCCTGTCTGGCCTCATCCACTCTGGAAAACTCAGTATTTTCTGCCAGTTTCTGCCTAATGCTCTTTTTCCTCCTGTCTGTCCTGTTGTGACTAGGTGCTCAAATTTCTCTTGCCTTATAACATGTCCTATAATGTTGCTTGTCTTTTCTTACTGTTTTTATTTGATGTACTTTTTGTGTTTGCTTCTTTCAAGACTGTCTCGTTTTGTCTCCTTGCTGTCCATGGACCTCTTAACATTTTTCTTAGAAATCATATTTCAGCTGTCTTGATCTTGTTCTGACCTTGCATGTTGATTGTGTAGACTTTGCATTTGTACGACAGTTTTGGGTCTATATAACGCTGAAGAACTCCCTTCCTGATGTTAATTGGTTGGCATTTGTTGGTAAGAAAGCATTTCATTTTCTTGAATGCTATTTTAGCTTGACCAATTCTGCTGGATATTTCTAATGTATATCTGATGGATATTTCTAATGTATATCTGCCGCCTAATGAGATGACTGTTTCCAGATATTTAAACTTATCGATTTGTCTCAGTGTTGTGCCATTTGCTGTTATTTTAAATGAGGAGATTTCTTGTTTTTTACTTGATTACCAAGACTTCTGTCTTCTTACTATTTAGCTCAAGCTCTTTAGTTCTGCTTTCTGTTTTTATTATATTCACAAGAACTTGTAGGTCTTTTTCATTTTCTGCAATTAGAACAGTGTCATAGTGTCATCAGCACAAAGAAGATTGTTTAACATTTTTTCTCCAGCTTTCATCCCAGGGTTTCTTTTAGGTCTGTTGTGATGGTTTCACAGTAAAGTGAAAACAAATCTGGTGACAGAACACGTCCCTGTCTAACCTCTCTTTTGGTATTTTGGAAAGAATTATATCATTGTCTGCTCTCTTTGCTGCTGTCTGTTTTCAATACATATTCCATTTTTTTCTTAGATCTTTTCCGTCAGTGTTGAGCTTTTCCACTTGGCGGATCAGTTCTTTGTGTCTTACCTGATCAAAAAAGCCTTGGTGTAATGAACAAGACAAAAATACAAATCCCTATTCAATTCAATTGATCTTTCTATGAGGATGTATACGATATTAATAATTATTTTCCCTTTGAAAGTTTGACAAATCTACACTGTTTTACTGCTGTTTTGATTCTGTTCCTTGTCCTCATGATTATTCTTCGTACAATCTTTGTTACATGACTCATCAAGCTGATTGTACAATGGAGTTCACATTTTGTAGCCCCTGTTTTCTTTGAAATTGCAATGAACATTGATTCTGACATATTTTGAGGGATTTTTCCTGTGTCATAAATTTCATTTAGGAGAACTGTATTTTTTTCAGTAGCAAATTCATATAAAGCCCAAATCATTTCTCTAGTAATGTTGTCTGGACATGGGGCGTTTCCCTGTTTCATCTTTTTTAACGCTGCTCTAACTTCATTTTTCATTATTGGTTGTCCTTCAGCATTCTTTCTTATGATGTGTTCCTCCTTTCTGTCATCGCCAAAAAGGTTTTTAATGTACTCTCCCCATCTGTCTAAAATTTTGCCTTTTTTTTTCATAATAATTGTACCATCTTTCGATTTTAAGCAACCAGTTGATGTGCATGTCTTTTTCCTGTGGGCAATTTCTTCAGTGTTTCGGTGTACAGACTTAGAATCTGTTTTGTGTTGGTCTTCTGTTTCTTTGCACTTTGATTCTACCCAAGCTTCCTTAGCGTCATTGCACTTATTCTATGTTTCCCTCTGTACCTTTTTGTATTCTTTCTCCTTTACCTTCTTCCATCAAGCCTAAAATTTCTTTTGTTGACCAGTTCTTTGCTTTTCTCTCAGTCTAGGGATTTCTTCACAAACTTCAGTTATCAAGTTTTTGAAATTGGTCCATTATTCCTCACTGTCACCAACATCCTTCAAAACATTGAATTTGTTTTGAACATACACGCTAAGTTTGGCCAAGTTGGTTCATCTGTCTTTAAAAGTCCAATATAAAATTTGATGTTAATTTTGGTTTGTTTTCTTCTCTTTAGTTTCAGTCTACATGTTCCCATTACAGGATCATGGTCACTGTTGCAGTCTGCACCTGGTGATGTTTTTGCTATCAGTAAAGAATTTCTAAATCTCTTATTTATAAATCAGAGTGTAATCAATTTGATTTGTTGTATTGTCTCCTGGATTCATCCATGTCCATTTTCTTCTGTAGGTTGTTCAAACCAAGTGTTTCCTATCATGAATTCATTTAGTTGTGAACAATCAGCAAGGTTTTCTTCTCTTTCACATCACATGCCAAGGCCATGAGGTCCAACTATGACTGTATGAGGTCCCACTTTAGCATTAAAATCTCCCATTGTTGTATTGTTCTATGAGTTACATTGAGCCTTGGCTGTCTGTTATTCTGCATAGAAGTTGTTAATTTCTTCCTCAGTACTTGCATGTGTTGGTGCATATATACTTGGCTGTTGATATCAAACAGCTTGCCCTCCAGTCTATCTGGTAAAACATGGTCTGATATATCAAACAGCTTGCCCTCCAGTGTAACTGGTAAAACATGGTCTGATATATCAAACAGCTTGCCCTCCAGTCTGACTGGTAAAACATGGTCTGATATATCAAACAGCTTGCCCTCCAGTCTGACTGGTAAAACATGGTTGATATATCAAACAGCTTGCCCTCCAGTCTACTGGTAAAACATGGTCTGTATATCAAACAGCTTGCCCTCCAGTTGAACTGGTAAAACATGGTCTGATATATTACATAACAGCTTGCCCTCCAGTCTGACTGGTAAAACATGGTCTGATATATCAAACAGCTTGCCCTCCAGTTAACTGGTAAAACATGGTCTGATATATCAAACAGCTTGCCTCAGCTACAAGGTTAATATCAACACTGTGTCTGATGTAATGTCTGAATCAACAGCTTGCCCTCCAGTCTAACTGGTAAAACATGGTCTGATATATCAAACAGCTTGCCCTCCAGTCTAACTGGTAAAACATGGTCTGATATATCAAACAGCTTGCCCTCCAGTCTGACTGGTAAAACATGGTCTGATATATCAAACAGCTTGCCCTCCAGTCTGACTGGTAAAACATGGTCTGATATATCAAACAGCTTGCCCTCCAGTCTACTGGTAAAACATGGTCTGATATATCAAACAGCTTGCCCTCCAGTCTGACTGGTAAAACATGGTCTGATATATCAAACAGCTTGCCCTCCAGTCTGACTGGTAAAACATGGTCTGATATATCAAACAGCTTGCCCTCCAGTCTAACTGGTAAAACATGGTCTGATATATCAAACAGCTTGCCCTCCAGTCTAACTGGTAAAACATGGTCTGATATATCAAACAGCTTGCCCTCCAGTCTAACTGGTAAAACATGGTCTGATATATCAAACAGCTTGCCCTCCAGTTAACTGGTAAAACATGGTCTGATATATCAAACAGCTTGCCCTCCAGTCTAACTGGTAAAACATGGTCTGATATATCAAACAGCTTGCCCTCCAGTCTAACTGGTAAAACATGGTTGATATATCAAAAGCTGCTCAGTTACTGTAAAAAGTCTGATATATCAAACAGCTTGCCCTCCAGTCTACTGGTAAAACATGGTCTGATATATCAAACAGCTTGCCCTCCAGTCTACTGGTAAAACATGGTCTGATATATCAAACAGCTTGCCCTCCAGTCTGACTGGTAAAACATGGTCTGATATATCAAACAGCTTGCCCTCCAGTCTAACTAAGTGATATATAACAGCTGCCGTCTGATGGTAAATTCTATATATCAGCTTGCCCTCCAGTCTAACTGGTAAAACATGGTCTGATATATCAAACAGCTTGCCCTCCAGTCTAACTGGTAAAACATGGTCTGTATATCAACAGCTTGCCTCCAGTTAACTGGTAAAACATGGTCTGATATATCAGCTTGCCTCCGTTAACTGGTAACATGGTCTGATATATCAACACTTGCCCTCCATCTATGGTAACATGTCTGATATATCATACAGTTGCCTCTCCAGTCTAACTGGTTAAAACATGGTCTGATTATTCAGATAACATTGCCCTCGATGTCTGACTTGTACAACATTCTGAATTTCAATATACTTTGAACTGATTGACTGGTAACATTTGGTCTGTTATATCAAAAGCTTGCCTCCAGTGATCTGTAAATTTTTCTGATGATCATAACTTGAGATTGTGTCTATGTAAAACTTTGATTGATCAAACAGCTTGCCTCAGTTAATTTTTATACTTAACTATTGGTACTGATGATGTCTGTGTCACCTCATGTAATTTTTCATGTCTTTGAATCTGATTGCTGTAACTGATGATGTCTGGTGTCACCTCATGTAATTTTATCTTTGAATCTGATTGTAGTAACTGTGATGTCCTGGTGTCACCTCATGTAATTTTTATTCTTTGAATCTGATTGAGTAACTCTGATTCGTCTGGTGTCACTCATGAATTGATTTTATATCTTTGAATCTGATTGCAGTAACTTGATGATGGTCTGGTGTCACCTCATGTAATTTTTATATCTTTGAATCTGATTGCAGTAACTTGAGATGGTCTGGTGTCACCTCATGTAATTTTTATATCTTTGAATCTGATTGCAGTAACCTTTATGATGGTCTGGTGTCACCTCATGTAATTTTTATATCTTTGAATCTGATTGCAGTAACTTGATGATGGTCTGGTGTCACCTCATGTAATTTTTATATCTTTGAATCTGATTGCAGTAACTTGATGGTCTGGTGTCACCTCATGTAATTTTTATATCTTTGAATCTGATTGCAGTAACTTGATGATGGTCTGGTGTCACCTCATG
>JAPXFY010007349.1:2500-10925 GCA_030674185.1 Monoplex corrugatus | reverse complement strand
AAAAGACCACTCCGACTGACCAGGTCGAACGATTTCGTGAGATCAATGAAGGCGAGGCAAAGGGGCATGTGCTGCTCACGGCACTTTTCCTGTAGTTGCCGGACAGAGAAGATCATGTCGATGGTCGATCTTCCGGCCCTAAAGCCGCACTGGGACTCAGGGTAGATGCGAGCTGCCAGCCTCTGAAGACGGGTTAAGACGACTCTGGCGAATGCTTTCCCAACAATGCTGAGGAGTGAGATTCCGCGATAATTATTACAGTCACTGTGGTCGCCCTTGTTCTTATATAGAGTCACTATCCTGGCATCTCTCATTTCTCTCGGAATGAAGCCTTCCTTCCAGCATAAGCACAAAAGTTCATGCAACTCGTTGAGAAGAGCAGGCTTCCCGCACTTGGTGACCTCTGGAGGTATTCCGTCTTCACCAGGGGCTTTTCCCGTCGCCAAATCGTCAATCGCCTTGCTTAGTTCTTCAAGGCTTGGCTCAGCATCCAACTCCTCCATGGCAGGCAAGTCCTCAATGGCATTCAGGGCAGCATCGGTGACAGAGTTCTGCGTGGAGTACAGCTCCAGGTAGTGCTCTACCCATCTCTCCATCTGCTTTGCTGAGTCTGTGATGCTCTCTCCTGCTTTGGACTTAAGGGGAGCTGACTTGGAGGCTGCTGGACCAGTCGCTTGTTTGATGCCAGCGTACATGCTGCCAGTGTTGCCTGAATCTGCAGACTGCTGGATACTTGAGCTTAACTGTAGCCAATAGTCATTGGCGCATCGCCGAGCAGTTTGTTGGGCCTTGCTGCGGGCAGCTCTGTAAGCATCACGAGAAGTTTGAGTATTATTGTTTTTATACGCAAGTAAAGCCTTGCGTTTCGCTTCCACCACTGGTTCCATTTCCTGCCAGTTTGCCTCAAACCAGTCGGGATTCTTTCCTTCTTTTTTCCCGAATATACTCAGGGCGGACTGATAGATTGTGTCCTTCACGCGATTGCACTTTTCCTCAGCGTTTTGGATCTCTGAGCCACTCTTGAGCGCTTCATTCAGGGTTTCTACAAACTCCCCGGCCTTGGTCGGATTGGACGTACGTGCGACAGGCATTAATCCTTGGGTGACCTTTCTTCTTTGAGTGGTGCAGTCTTCTGGGTAGAAGCTTGATCTTGCTGCGTACCAGGGTGTGGTCTGTGTCGCAATCAGCGCTGTGGAAACTCCTCGTGTTGAGGACGTTGTTAAGGTCCGACCTCCTTGTTAAGACGAGGTCGAGCTGATGCCAGTGGTGGAATCTGGGGTGGCGCCATGACACCTTGTGCTTCTCCTTATTGTTGAAGAAGGTGTTGGTGATGGCCAGCTTGTGATAAGAGCAAAGTTCCAGGAGTCTTTGACCGTTCTCATTTTGCTTCCCAACACCATGATGTCCAATGCTGGTTGGCCAGGCCTCAAAATCAGCACCTACGCGTGCGTTCAGGTCTCCCAATATGAAGAGACCTTCCTTGCTGGGAACTCCTCTGACAACAGCATCCAGGGCCTCATAGAACTGGTCCTTGACTTCGGGTGAGGAGCTTAATGTTGGGGCATAGGCACAGATGAAGTTGACTGTGCCTGAACTGGTCGTCATTTTTAGAGTGAGCAGTCTCTCCGTACTTCCCGTGGGGAGCTCTATGGTTGCTAGGAGGGAGTTCTTTACGGCGAAGCCCACACCATGAATACGTGGCTCCTCTGGGTTCTTCCCCTGCCAGTAGAACATGTAGTTCTTCTCACGCAGTGATCCGTCCCCAGGTAGCCTTGTCTCCTGTAATGCAGCGATGTCGACGTTGAGTCACTGAAGCTCCCTGTCTATCACGTCCGTCTTCCGTGTGTCATCTAACAGCTGTAGGTCGCTGTCAAAACCAGGACACATTGTCCTTACATTCCAGCTTGATATCATTTTCTGCTTTGTGTTGCCTGGTGCCTGATATTTACAACCTGCCTGTCGAGTTTCCTCTAAGCTCCAAGCACCCATTGGAGCAAACAGGTTGTGGCAGGGTAACACCTTACTGACTGGGAGCTGCCCAGCTTGAGGTGGGCGGTAGCTACCCAATGGAATGCGAAGATTCCTCCCACCATCGAGAGTAACCCCTGGCACCCGGCTCTATGCCAAAAAAGCCTAGGCTTAAAACCGGTATCTGCAGCAGATCCCCCCTCTCCTCGCCACTAGTAGAATCCAGGGGAAAGACGGAGGCCTGTACGCCTGGCACCAGGGGTGATGCAGGAGTTGCCAGAACGAGGTTGTAGACAACGGCAAACTGCCTTAGGGACTCCGACTCCGGATTTTTCCTCAGGGTTGACTCCCGAAGCCTTTCCTATGAGTGGGTATGGTCGCAAGGCAGCGGAGGTCTGAAATCATAGTTTTCCTTCTCTTAGGTGAGCTGTCTTCCCAGATGATGAGCCCCATCTACCCAAAGCACTGGTTTTCAGGCGCCAGTAACCCGCCTTCACCCCTTCTCCTATCAGTAGTAGCAGTTCCGCCGGGCTTATATCTAAGCCACGCGAGCAGGCTAGTTGTCAGAGGCTATTGGAGACGCGTGCCATGAGGGGCATTTTATAGACAATGGGAGCTTGTCCCCATTGCCACCCCTCGGCTATGACAACCTTGGACACCACATATGTGCATATATTACTTGTATATATATATATATGTTTATACGTTATGTATAAAGTAGATATACCGTTATAAATGCACATATTTTCTATACATGTACACAGAAACGCGTGTTTACACACACACAGACACACGCTGGCGTGCCCGCGCGTCCGCGCGCCCGCGTGCATAAACATGTACACACACAAAATTTGACATAAAAACGCATATATGCACTTAATGGTTAGAGTAGCCAAGGAATACGCCATACGTCTCAGGTTGTAACACACTGTCTAACAGTGATATGTTTCTCTTCCTTCACATCTCCCTCTCACTTCATTAGAACTGCAACAGTGGTCTGGGTACCACTAGTTTTGATGACGATAAAGTGTGGTCTAGTGTGCATCAGGCACTTACCACGTGTGAAAGAACAAATGGCAACAAGGAGTTCTCCCTGGGAAAAATATAAATCAACTCCGATAAGTAAACACGTATACAGACGTACAGCAGTGGGAGTAATTGTCGTAGACAGTAAGAAACTATAGTTGTATGAAACAGCAGTGGATGACCTCAAGTACAGTCCTGACTCTCACCTTGCAGTCTGACTGTACAGTTTTACACAGGAGCTAATCTTGCCTGAGACATATTGTTGCCTGTGGTCTCCAGTTTGCCCCTCTGTGAATGGGTACCTTACACTGTTCAGAGTTGGGTAAGCTGTAGAAACTGAGGAGAAGAGATGGACACCACTCTCATGATACTGGTCCATAGAGACGCCGAGGACACGACCATCTCACTCTCTTAAGGCCTCAGGGATTGTGGGTAACTTTGTTTGCTTGCTGTCCCATCTTCTGCACATATCCTGTGCCAAATCGTCATCTTGGATCTCCAATACTGTTCTAAACCCAACGAAACTGAGATCACTATGAATGTAGGGCATGAATAGACACAGAATCTGGGACACATTTTAACAATGCTGTGGTGATGAGAATGGGGATGGCAGTGATGATGCTACAGATTCCATCTAGGACTGAGTGACAGGTCTGTACTCTACGCTTTCTTCTGTAGCGTATTCTGCCATTAACAAGGCCCCAGAGATACACACGACTGTTATTTTGATGTGGAAACTTGAACAATATCCTCAACGACTCACGTGTAAAATGGTTTACTTCAGCTCCCCAACACATCACCAAACACACTTTATTCAATCAAACAGTCAGTTCCAGAAAGTCTGCAGGAACCAGTGATATCAAGCTGCCATGACACTTCCCACCAAAGGAGACTCTCAAGTGAGGTAAAGTCACTTTGACAGAAGGTAGTCATACTGTTATGAACCAACGTAATTATAACTGTCTAATAAACCCTCTGATAACGACAGTAATTGCTCAGTGACATAAAGAGACCACCACCACGTACATCAACAACATCCCCAACGAGCCACCGACACCAAAGATCCTGACCTAAATTGCCTCAGGCATAAAAGGAGCAGAAGAAACCAGACCTGAGGTCAAATTGAGATTAGGACATGAAGGGTCACAGAAACTGGAACAGCCTTTTATCAGTATGTTATGATGTCTTATAAGAATGTTGATGTATGGAGTTCCATTTCAGATTGAAACATTGGGTATGCTTACACTGTCTTTTCAAAGTAAGCCAGTCTTACCATGTCCAACAAGCAGCCCAAGAAAGTTTGTTTACACTTATCTTCAGAATATCAGATTAGTAAAGTTTGCTTACACCCACCTTCTCCACTGCTGAAAAAACCGACCTCAGACCAAGTGAGCGACGCACTGGTAAAGAGACCACTATCACATATCCTTCAAAGACAGCTCCACTGACGGGAATAGGCCTCAGACTATAGTATGAGCAGAACAAACCAGAATGCCCACTAGGTCTGAGGCTTGTTATTCCTGGCCTCTGGCAGCCACCATACTACATTTCCACATGTTTGCTATCAGTTACTTAGACATGAAAAACAAAATAACAAAGGTGGCGCTCCACTGTGGCAACACGTTCTCCCTGTGGTCAGCAACCATAATTTCTCATAGTAAATACGCCGCGATTAAAAAAGAAACTACAATACAATACAACATAACACAGCACAACACAACACATTACAGTACATTACAATATAATACAATGCAATATTCCAGAGGTTGATTAACCGCCGTAATGCATTTACATACGTTTACTTTCACCTATTAAGATATTTCCCACGTCATACGACACATGATGTAGCAAGAGAGCTTCAAAGTCTTTGTTGACACAGATTCTGAGGGCGTCACTCCAGCGTCTGTCCACCACTAGTTGTATTCTGTCAGTCGTCTGGCACCAGCTCATTTTTGGTCTTCCCTTCCTTCACTGTCACCCTGGGTTAAGGTTCAGGACATGGCACATCTGGAAAACGTCTGTCTAGCGGGATGGTCCTGCCAACTCGACTGACGCTTTCAGATGTTGTTGGGACTTGAATCTGTTTGCTTCTTGGCCTTATCGTTTGTCACAAAAGATGTCCATTTGATGTTCAAAATCTTGCGTCAAACGTCTTCTCCTGGATTGTTTTCAGATGCCACGTTTCACAGCTATACAGCAAAGTTAACAGAACGTCGTAGTTGTAGAACTCAAATTGTAGATGAAGGGAGATTTCTTGTTTTTAGATTGTTGACAGCTTGTTGAATGTTGCTGTCGCTTTTTCCAATGCGACAGTTCTGTTCTTTAGTCATGTTGCTTGAATTGTTGTCTGAAAATACCACTTATCATCGATTGAACTGCCCTTCCATTACCTTCAATCAATTTCTGCAGCACTGACAGAAGAACCAGACCAATTTACAGAAAACATGGCAGACAGACCAGTGTGAATTTTAGGGACAACAAAAGCTCCAAATGGATTATGAAGAGATGTAACCATGTTAAGATTAACATTCAGACATGTCTGTTAAAAAAAACTCATTTTTGAACCATGTACATAAACAAAACAAAATTAAAATCTTTAAATATGAACGCATGTGTGCAAGAGTGTGTATCTGCATATATGTTTGCATACGCGAGAAAGTGTAGAGAGAGAGAGAGAGGGGGGGGGAAGAGAGAGAGAGAGAGAGTGAGAGAGAATGGAGGGAAAGAGAGAGACAGAGAGAGACAGAGAGAGGATAGTATCTGACCACAAAGAACTGTTAGGGTGTGATAGTATCTGACCACAAAGTGCTGTTAGGGTGTGATAATATCTGACCACAAAGTACAGTTATGGTGTGATATATCTGACCACAAAGTACTGTTAGGGTGTGATAGTATCTGACCACAAAGTGCTGTTAGGGTGTGATAGTATCTGACCACAAAGTGCTGTTAGGGTGTGATAATATCTGACCACAAAGTACAGTTATGGTGTGATAGTATCTGACCACAAAGTGCTGTTAGGGTGTGATAGTATCTGACCACAAAGTGCTGTTAGGGTGTGATAGTATCTGACCACAAAGTACTGTTGTGCTGTGATAGTATCTGACCACAAAATACAGTTAGGGTGTGATAGTATCTGACCACAAAATGCCATATGGTGTGATAATACATGACCACAAAGTACAGTTATTGTGTAATAATACATGACCACAAAGTACAGTTATGGTGTGATAATACATGACCACAAAGTACAGTTATTGTGTGATAATAAATGACCACAAAGTACAGTTATTGTGTGATAATACATGACCACAAATACAGTTATGGTATGATAATATCTGACCACAAAGTACAGTTATTGTGTGATAATATCTGACCACAAAGTACAGTTATGGTGTGATAATATCTGACCACAAAGTACAGTTATGGTGTGATAATATCTGACCACAAAGTACAGTTATGTGTGAAAATATCTGACCACAAAGTACAGTTATAGTGTGATAATACATGACCACAAAATACAGTTATAGTGTGATAATACATGACCACAAAGTACAGTTATGGTGTGATAATACATGACCACAAAGTACAGTTATGGTGTGATAATACATGACCACAAAGTACAGTTATGGTGTGATAATACATGACCACAAAGTACAGCTATGTGTGATAATACATGACCACAAAGTACAATTATGGTGTGAAAATATCTTACCACAAAGTACAGTTATAGTGTGATAATACATGACCACAAAATACAGTTATAGTGTGATAATACATGACCACAAAGTACAGTTATGGTATGATAATATCTGACGACAAAGTACAGTTATTGTGTGATAATACATGACCACAAAATACAGTTATGGTATGATAATATCTGACCACAAAGTACAGTTATGGTGTGATAATATCTGACCACAAAGTACAGTTATGGTGTGAAAATATCTGACCACAAAGTACAGTTATGGTGTGATAATATCTGACCACAAATACAGTTATGGTGTTATAATATCTGACCACAAAGTACAGTTATGGTGTGTAATATCTGACACAAAGTACAGTTATGGTATGATAATATCTGACACAAGTACAGTTAGGTGTTACGTTTCACGACACCAGAAACTTCTATCATAATGGAATTCAGTTAGAACGTGTTTTCTTTAGCATTGAACGTGCGCTCCACTAATTCCCTCACCTTCTAAGTCTCTGTCTGTCTGTCTGTCTGTTTGTCTGTCTGTCTGTCTCTCTATCTGTCAGTCTGTCTCTCTGTCTGTCTGTGGCTTGTCTGTCTCTGTATCACTCTCTCTGTCTCTCTCTGTCTCTCTGCCTGTCTCTCTCTCTCTCTCTCTCTCTCTCTCTCACACACACACACACACACACACACACACACACACACGTGCACACGCGCGTGCGCAAGCACACACACATAAACGCACGCGAACACCCACGCACGCACGCACGCACGCACATAAACACACACACACAAACACACAAACACACACACACACACACACAAACGCGCGCACACACATATTCATACGCACACCACACACACACACACAACACAAAACACACACACACACACACACACACACACACACACACACACACACACACACACACACACCACGTGCACATTCATCCCTTGATATGAAACAATATGTTTCTAAAATAAATTTAAAGATAGAGAACCACAAGTTACCAAGCAGCAGATCAACTCTAGACAGACAGTTATCACACGGAACTTGACTGTGAAAGTGAGAGTGGAGAACATGGACGGCAAAGAGTCATTCTACTCCGTTCTTGCTCTTCCCATCTCTCCTGTCATTACCTCACCATGGACTTGTCTTTCTTCATGAGTCACTCAAGCAAAGCTGATTGTTACCAGTTGATAATGTTCGTACTCTTAGTCTATATGGAACATATCTTTAAAACAGAGTAAGACATCAGATGTAGTTAATTATGGTAGAAGATCTAATCTGATGTAGTAGCTTCAAACAAACAGCACAGTTATATTTTCAGTATAAAAATCAAACCAATAGAAATTGCAGTGGGAAGGAATACCCATTATCATGGTGACACACTGTAATAAAGTTGGTTTAGGTTATTTTGAAGTTGTGGTTTCTGTGTCCTGGTTTTTTTCTAATCACAGTGTGCAGCCTTGGTTCTCTCTAGTTCAGGGGAGGAACTAAACAGTTTTCCGTTAGATTAAAATCTAATTTTCACTCTGAGAGTCTTCCTTGGCCCACAGACTGTCCAGTAGAGAGATCAATATTTGCAGCGAAAACTTATCTGTCAGGTGAGGATGCTAAGTTGGAAAAAGGTAAATGTTGATAAAAACCGTTTGATTACAGGAATGAAATATTTATATTTGCACTTGTCCAAATTTCTTTGGTCTCATAAACTGATATAATACTCTTCCTTTGGGTGT
>JAPXFY010007348.1:0-10927 GCA_030674185.1 Monoplex corrugatus | reverse complement strand
AAAACGAGAAAATAAAATCTAATTCTCAAAGAATCTGAGTTCCCTTTATTCCTCTTCCCTTCCAATCTTCATCTGGTGGATTGATTTTATGATGTGAAGACGAGATTTTCGCGATTAACACCAAGCCCCATGTAACAGGCATAAAAAAATAACCGTTTTGTCACACAAAAAAGTTTTTAACTCATTACGCGCACAACACGCACTATTCTGCTCTTTTCACACGCACGCACGCGCAGACCACACCACACACCCACCCCACACCACACACACCACACACCCCACGCCCCGTCGTCGGAATTTTGTTTTCTGGAAATCTTGTGTTAACAGGGGGAAGGGGGAAAAAGATAGGAAATCAGAGTGGAGAGGCTAAGTACCAAAACTGTTGGAAAAATTTTCCCTTAAATACCAAAATACCTTTGACACTAAAAGCAGTATTTTTCAAAGCTCTTTTTGTTTCCCAGTCCTAGTGCTTGTCTCTGCAATACTTTCATGGATCTTCTGGGAATCCCGCGGTTGTAGTTAAATGCACAATAATCTCATGAAACGCTCAGCAGTCATGTGCGTTTCTGAGATAATTGCATTTCAAAAGTATAAACGTTGCCCCCAAAAAATCTTCCTAGTAGTTTTAAAGAATAACGACAACTATTTATTATGTGGTTTTTTTTCATATTTTTTTCATTTCTTTAAATTTTTCAGTAGTAGTAGTGCACTTGTAGTAATGCAGTGCAGTAAAATCTTTCTTCCTTGTCTTTTTTTCCTCCTTTTTAAAACAATCTGATTATACCTTTCGGGCCTTTTTTTTTACGGGGGGTTTGTATATACTTATTTCTGTTCAATCTTTCCCGCCCTCCTTTTTTTTTTTTTCTTCAATGCCCTTTGGGTCCCCCTTTTTCTGCTTTCCTCCTTCTTTTTTCTTTCTTCTCTCTCTGTCACTGTTTTTAAAGCACGGGCCCACCGATCAATGGGGGCAGTGAAGCAGAAAGTTGCACAGGGGCGCCGTGGGCAAGGAAAAATTACGTGCTGTTTATCGGCCGTTTTCTTAGGGACTCGTCTTTGGTTTCGTTCGCGTCTCCTCAAACGAAGAGGATAAAAAAGGGGAAAAAAGACGGATAAAATGGAGGGAGGGAGGAAGAACAGAGAGAGAGAGGGAGGAGAGAGAGAAGAGGAGAGGGAGAGAGAGGCGGGAATACAAAGAGAGAGGGCAGACGACAAAAAAAAGGAGAAAGAGCCAGAGACGAGTTTCAAAAAGAGAAGCAGCACACAGAGGGAAAAGAAGCACACGAGGACAGGGGAGAGGACAGAAGAGGGACAGTACAAGACAAAGAAGGGGCAGAGACAGAACCTAGAGAAAAGGGAGAGAGGGGAAAGGAGACGGGCCTTTGAGAGAGACGACAGACGGGGGAGAGCACAGAGGACAAGAAGGCGGGGAGACGAGAGCACCGGGACAGCCCAGGGCTTTTTCAAGAGGAAATTCATCAAACTCGTGACAGTTCTGCTGGCTTCCCCCCAAACTACCCCCCAATGATCTGACGCTCCTTGAGCTTACCAAGCTTTGGGGCCAGACCCTCTTAAAAAGGGAACGGGGGTAAGGGATTTTCAAAAACCCAAACTGTATTATCAAACCATCCTTTTTGGGGGGTAAAGTCTGTGGTGTTTTTTTTGTGCAGGCTGGGACTGAATCAGGACATGAAATTTGAAAGCATGGCTTATCAAAAGAACCATCGCCCCAGAGAAGAGAGACCAGGAGGGGAGAGAGAGAGAAAAGAGAGAAGAGAAAAGAATTTTAGAGAGAGAAGAGGAGAGGGAAGGGGAGTGGAGAGGAAGAGAAGGAGGAGAGAAACGGGGAAAAGAGATTCAGAGAGAGAGAAATGGAGGGAAGGATGAAGGGGGGAGGAGGGAAGGAGAAAGTGTGTGTTGTGTGTGGTGTGTGGGTGTTGGGGTGGTTGTGTGTGTTGTGAGAGAGAGAGGGGAGCGGAAAGAGGAGGAGAGAGAGGAAAAAGGAGAAAAGGAGAGGAAAAAGAGAAAAGAAAAGAAAAAGAGAAAAAAAGAAAAAGAGAAAAAGAAGAGAGAGAGAAGAGAAAGAGAGAGAGGAAGAGAGGGAAAGAGAGCGAGTTTAGATGGTTTTAGACAGGGCAGAAGCATTTTTCGGCTCCTTTCTCCTCCCTTCTCCTCCTCTCCCCCCTCTTTTTCTCTCCCCCGCTCGTTACTTTTGAATCCTTAATATAATTACGCAAAGGGGTTTTTTTTTAAATTGAGCAATTCCTTCTGATTGTTGGTTCATTTTTTTAAAGAGCATGCAAGGGTGTTCCGATAACTAAACAATCACGCCATGCGTCGTGCTGATTTTTTTTCAAACTTTAGTGTTCTCTCTCTCTCTCCCCTCTCCTCTTCTCTCTCTCTCTCTCTTCTCTCTCTCCCCCTCCCTTTTCTGCGCGGGCAGTGCGTTTGGGGTAATTTTATTGTTGTTTTTAATTTATCTTAGTTTTCCCTAATCCCCCTTTTTGTCTGAATCAAATTTCCAATTTTACGTGCGGGGTGATTCATGGATAAATTCCACGAGTTCAATAGGGCGAATGTCGGCTTTTTGGTCACGTGAAAATCAAAAACTTAGTTTTATTTGTGCAGAGAGGGGGAATTTTGACCGGGTTTTCACGCAGTTGAGTTAGAAAATTATTGGTAAGGGCCCCTCTTCCTCTAGAATTTTTGGTTGGACATTCCCCTTTTCCGTATGGGTAACTCAGCGCGCGTTCAAACAACACACACACACACACACACACCACCCAAAAACACACACACACACACACAAAACACACACACAACACCAGCACGAACCACTCACTCTTTCCCCTTTCTTCCTCCCCTTTTTGTGGGGGAAAAAAAAAAAAAACTTTATTACCCCACAAATTGGTCCCGGGAAGAGGAAACATACGAAAAAAACCCATAAAAACCATAGCCCTCACGCTGGAAACTTTTGACACATGCCCCCTGAAGATGCCCTGTAACAATGAACTCACCACCTTTGTTTGGTCATTTAACTAAAGCGAGGACGAACAAACGGCCCCCTTGTCGGCTCTGAAACGCAAAATGAGTTTCAGTGAGATCTTGCTTTCCTGCTGGGTTTAAAACCCCTTAGTGTTCACAAACCCGGTAACCCCCTGTGGAAGAATGTGCCGATCTTTTCGTAGCGGTTGAGATCGCCCGCCCTTTTCCCGGCCATGTGTGGGGAATACCCATCAAGCCTTGCTTTTTCTTATCGGCGTGTGGTTAGAATTTTGGTCAGTCTCGCTTTAAAATGTTCTAAAAATTTTTACGCTCGGGATGCAAGGAACTTTCCATTCATTTCTGAAAGACTTTGTAGACGCTGGGGCTACATTCGAAGGGAATACTAGGGCTAGCTTTAATTAGCGTAAAAAGCAAAAGGTTTTTAAATTAAAATTAATTAAAAAACAACGGGCAATTCGTTGTTTTGATTTGATTTGATTTTTTTTTTTTGTTTTTTTTTTGTTCTTTTTTCGAATGAGTGTTGCACGCTGTGGGGTAGAAAAAGAAATGGCAATTGGGGAATCTTTGAATCGGGGCAGGTAGCTTAAAATCTAAAAAGGTTGAACCTTACTGAAGTTCCCCAGCTTCATAGTTTCCCCGCATCACACCGACTTCACCCCGAATACCTAATTGTTATTGCTGTTAAAAGCCCAGCAGACTGCGTAAAACCCCATCAGGGATATAACCCTTTTCAAAACCATTTCAAAACAATTTCTTCAAAAAGGTTAAAAAAAACAAAAAAAAACGTTAAAATTAAGTCACATACCCAATGCATTCGCGCACATGATTTATGGAGATACCCTGGCGTTGACCATTCCCTCCAATTTATACACAGGCGATTATAAAATTTTATTAATTTTTTTTTTTTTTTTTTAAAAATTTTGATTAAATTTAAAATTAAATAACCCTTTGTGGATTCCCGGAACCGTGATGCAATGGAACGAATTTGAGTTTTTAGAGCTGGTTTGCCCAAATGGGAGGCCTTTAAACACTATTTATTGCCAAAAAAAAGAGGGAGATCTCGGCGACAAAGTGCGCGTATCTTTTTTTTCGCCCCACACCTAGACAGACTACACTGACGATCGCACCACCATTATCACCATCATCAATTTTCGTTACACCAACACAGAGGTCAAATGTTTCTTTAATGTACCCAACACGCCTTCCTAACCACCGTCAGTGGTTTTATTTTTAATCAAATTAAAGTAGGCGCGAAGAATCTGAGGGATTTTAGGGTCCAGCCACGGATGGCAAATGGTTTTAGCGCGAAATAACAGGGATGGAAGCGAAGCGAGCCCTTTTCTAAGCCCAGAATGACATGTGGTGTGTTAAAAGTGTGAATGTGGTGTGTTAAAGTGTGCATGTGGGTGTGTGAAGTGGGGGTATATGTGGTGGGTTATGGTGTGATCTGGGTGTTTTTGTGTGGCGTGTTATGATGATGTGTGGTGTTGTTGGGTTGTTATGGCATGGGGTGTGGCGAAAGTGTGGTGTTGTTGGTGTGGTTGTGACTGGGTGTAGTGTGGCGTTTTTGAATGGAGTGTGGTGTAGTGTAGTGCGTTATTGTGTGCGTTGTGGTGTGGGGTGTTACGTGTGACGTGTGGTGGGTGTGGGGGGGGGTGTTTAGTGTGAACGTGTGGTGTGTTTAGTGTGACGTGTGGTGTGGTGTGTTTATAGTGTGAAGTGGGTGTTGTGTGGTGTTTGATGAGTGTAGTGTGGTGTGTGGTATGTTATAGTGTGACGTGTGGTGTTATAGTGTGCGTGTGGTGTGGGTATGTTATAGGTGCGTGTGGGTTTGTGGTATTTTAGTGTGACGTGTGGTGTGTTTTATGTTCTAGTGTGAGTGTAGGTTGGTATGTTATAGTTGAGTGTGGTGTTTTTATGTGTGATGTGTGGTGTGTTTATGTGTGTTTTGTGTTTAGGTAGTGTGGTGTGTTATGTGTGGGGGTATTGTGTTATAGGTGAGTGTGGTGTGTTATAGTGTGCGTGTTGGGGGTTTTTTATGTGTGACGTGTTTTGGGGGTTTTATAGTTGAGTGTGGTGTGTATTGTTATATGGGCGGGTGGGGGGTTTTATTTTTGTGACGTGTGGTTTGTTTGTGGTTGTTATAGTGTGACGTTTGGTGTGTGGTTGTGTTAGGGTTTAAAGTGTGGTTGGGGTGGTATGTTTTTGTTGTGATGTGTGGGTGTGTGGTGTGTTATTTTGTGATGTGGGGTTTTTGTGTGTTTGGGGTGTGTTTGGGGTGTGTTGTGGTTGGTGGTGTTATAGTGTGAGTTTGGTGTGTTTAGTGTGAGTTTGGTGGTTATAGTGTGAGTGGGGGTTTTGTTATGTGTGATGGTGGGTTTTGGTTTTTATGTGTGATGTTGGTGCGTTATGTTTGTGTGTGGTTGTTATAGTGAAATATGGTTTTAAGTGTGACGTTTGGTGTTTGTGTGACGTTTGGTTTTAAAGTGTGACGGTGGTGTTGTGGGGTTGTTTAGGGGAAAATTTGGTTTGTGTGGGTTTGGTTGTTTAAGTTGGTGTGGTGTTGTTGGTTGTTTTAGGGGACTTGGTTTTTTTATAGTGTGATTTGGTTTTTGTTGGGGGTTACGTGTGACGTGTGGGTTGTTTTGTGTGTTATAGTGGGTGTGGGTTGTGGGTGGTTATAGTGTTCTTTTGGGTTGGGTGTTATGTGGACGTTTTGGGGGGGGTGGGGTGTTTATAGTGTGACAAAAGGTGTTGGGTTATAGTGACGTTTTTTGTTGTGTTGGGGGGGGGGGGGGTGTTATAGTGTGAGTGTGGTGTTGTGGGGTGTTTAGTGTGACGTGTGGTGTTGTGGGGGTTTTTTTATAGTGTGAGTGTGTTGTGGTTGTGTTTGGGTTGCGTGGGGTGTTGGGAGTGGTGTGTTTAGTGGGGGAAAAGGGGTTTGGTTGTGTTATTTGTGAAATGGTGTGTGGTGTTATAGTGGGGACTGTGGTGTTGTGTGGTGTGTTAGTGTGACGTGTGGGTTTTGTGGGTGTTATAGGTGACTGTGGTGTGTGTGTGTTTAGTGTGAGGTGGTGTTGGTTTTTGTGTTATAGTGTGCAAATGGTGTGTGGGTGTTATAGTGTGACGTGGGGTTTGCTGTGTGGGTTTATAGTGTGAGGGTTGGTGTTTTGGTGTGTTATTGTTCGTGTGGTGTTGTGTGGGGGGTTTTGAGTTTGGTGTTGTGTGTGTTTTGGTGTTTATAGTGGGGCCCTGTGGTGTGTTTTTGTGTGGTGTTGTGGGGTTGTTTTGTGTGACGTTTGGTTTGTTTTTTGTGTTATAGTTGGAGTGTGGTGTTTGGGGTGTGTTATAGGTGAGTGTGGTGTTGTTTGGTGTGTTTAGGTGAGTGTTGGGTTTTGTGTGTTGTTTTAAGTGTGAGTGTGGTTTGTGTGGTGGTTATAGTGTGATAGTGGTGTTGTGTGGTGTGTTAAGTGTGACGTGTGGTGTTGTGGGTTGTTACGTTTAAAGGTTTGGTTTTGTGGCGTGTGTTGTAGTAGGGGTTGTGGGGCCCCGCGCGAAAACGTAGGGGGTTTTGCGTTTTTGGGGGGTGGGTCAAAATTTTGGAAATATGGGGCAATTGACTGTGGTAACTGTGGGGTTGTGCATTTGCGTTAAAAGGAAAAACAAAACAAATATGTAGGTCATCATGATTACGATTTTTTAAAATTTTTTAAAAAAAGGGTTGTACAATTAAAATTTTACACGTTCACTAAAAAAAAATACAAGATTTAGTCATGGAGGGTTTTTTATTTTTTTCAAAAAAGCATTCCCCTCACTTCCCTTTCCGTCTCCTCATATTCCAGATCTCCCCACCACCACCCCCCCACCCCCACCACCACCCCGGGGAAAAAAAAGCAGGAAAAAATGAGACGAATGAAAAAAGCAATGCCGAAAAGGGTTAACAATTTAAAAGGTACAATGAATGGGAAATTAAGATGATCTCCCCTTTCAAAAATTAAACAAAAACTTAGTTTGAAGAAAAGAAGTTTTTTTTCCCGGTCAAAAAAGAAGTTTTTTTTTCCTTTTTTAAAAAAATATTTTAAAAAAATATTTCTTTTTTTCTAAAACTGCCGGCCCCTTATTGCAGGCCTTTGTTTCCTAGTATGCCCCTTCTCTCCAATCTCTCCTGTTGCCGCCTGAATCTTTGTCCCTGCGTTTCCCTCTTGCCCTTTTGCTCTCCCCTTACCCCCCCCCCCCCCCCCCCCCCTCTTCAATGCTTTTCAAACACAGGCCCTCAAAAAGAAACAGGATGCAGAAAAGTTGAAGAGGCGCCGGAGGGGCAATCGAACCAATTACTGTGGTTTATTCCCGGGTTTCTGCTTCGGGACCGTCTTTTGGATTTCGTTTGCGTGTCCTTTTTTTGAAGAGGAGGACGACGGAAAGGAAAGGAAAAGAGGAGGAAGAGAAGTGAAGTCAGAGGATTTGAGGAAAAAAAAAAAGGGGAGGAGGTAAAAAAAAGAGCATAAGGAAGGAAAAGGGGGAGAAGGGGGAAAATCTTTTGTGTTATGTCCTGTGTGCTAAAACTAAAAACATGCTTTTTTTTCATCGGAAAAAATTTTGAGCAATTTTCATGACCTTGTACGGGATCAGTACGTAGGACAAAATTTTCCCCTCACAAAACATTGGGAGATTGTTGCCTTATCTTATATGAATCATGTACCCAACTAAAATGTGAAACTGAAGTCCCCTTTTCGAAAAAATAGCTTCAAAACCAAGTTTTTCGACAGGTGCAAGATGCGTAAAATGTACAAGGTTGAGATTGCCAAATTACTTTAATCGTTATCAATGGATGGGGAATTTACGCGTTAACCCAAATATTTGGGTGTTTAAATGATAAATAGTGCAATGAAGTGCTGGTTTTAGTTCAAAAAGGGTGCAGAGGGGGTCACGGACCCTTCAGACATCTCACTGATATCAATGTACCAAGAGTCTGCATGTCTTACACTGCTCTACCACCCAACAACCTTTGGAAATTTGGGGCAAAAAATGGCAGAAGTTAATTTTAGAATTTCAGCCCAGTAGTAATTCATTTGGAAAGCGCTAAAGACAGCATGAGAATTCACAGCAGACAGAGGGATCGCTACAACCAGGATTATGTTCCCAACGTGATTATAGCAAAGATTCAAGAATCGTTGTCAGAGGTTTTGATGGGCAGTTGCCCTGGGCTGGGACACTTCGTGGGTTTTGACATCAAAGTTTTCCTTCTGTTAGCTGGAAGACCAAGAGTGAGCTTAAGAGCTCATCTGTCGGGGTTTGTTATGTGGGTCATAGGCAGGGATTAGACAAAATCTGCAAGTGGACCGTCGCTATTTCATGACATCGTCCATGTACCTTTCCCTTGCCCCAATGGTTACGGCTTCACCTTCAAATGGGGACTGTCGCTATTTCATGATATCGTCCATGTACCTTTCCCTTGCCACGAAGGTATCGGCTTCACCTTCAAGGGGAACTGTGGGATATTTCATGTTTATCGTCCATGTACCTTTCCCTTGCCACAAAAATACCGGGCTTCACCTTCAAAGGGGGACTGTCGATATTCATGATATCGTCCATGTACCTTTCCCTTGCCCAAAGATACCGCTTCCCCTTCAAATGGGGACTGTCGATATTTCTGGATATCGTCCATGACTTTTCCCTTGCCAAACAAAGGTACTGGCTTTACTTTCAAAGAAAATGTACATGCTCACGTTCGTGCAATATTGGCTTAAACTAATGGACGAACTCTGCCAGCGCCAGAGACTTTCCTTAGGGAAGACTAGCAGTTCCCCAAAGAGTTAAATTTTAAAGCAGTTTTTGCAAAAGGGGGAGGGAAAAAGAAAAGAAGAGACAGAGAGAGAGTGTGAGAGATGGGGGAAAAAAAGAGAGAGAGAGAGAGAGAGAGAGTTTTCCTTCCATTTCCCCCCCCACCCGGCTCCCCTTTTCTGTCACCTTCCCCATCTCTTCTCTCAAACCTTCATTGGTTCAATAAATTCCATTCTATGATATAATTATGCAAGTGCTCTCTTCATTGAAGTCTGGGCAATTTTTTGATATGATTTGTGTATCTTTTTCTCCCAGAGGAAGCGAGCTTCTAATAAATAAAGATTAATGCAAGTCTTAATAAAAGAGAGTTACTTTGTACTTTATGGTAATGAATTTTAAGCTTTAGCAACCGTGCCGATTCCAATTTTTCCATTTCTAACTTTACGTATCTGTCGTTTTGGATATGTCCGCTTTAAGTTTGCTATGCTGTTTCGTGTATGGCTTTTTGATTTTATTTTATTTCAGATTTTAAATATTCTGTATTAAAATTTCAGAAATCAAACACGCATCTGCCCAAATTCAAAACAGATGAAAGTACAAACCAGCATACTCGAGTGTGTTTTTTTTCTCTCCAACGTAATATACAGCACTCTTTGAAATGACATCAAAGCTTTACCATTTCAGAGATATCTCAGATATTGGATAAGTTTTTTCTCGTAAAAACGAATGCCTGGGATCTTTAATACAAATCAAATGATTGGACATCTCTGTGTTCCTCTTTGTTATCAGGAATGGCATTTCTGTTTTAGGTCGTTTTTTTTCTTGGGAAGGGGGGGGGGGCCAATACGCAGATGACTTCATAGTGCAGCAATGGAGATCCTTTTTCATTGCTTTCAACGTTCGCACCCACACGGGCGATATGGTAGAGGGATCGCTAAGCAATCACCGAAGCTTAATGATCATTATGACCAAAACTATATCAGTGGAGACCATTTGCCTTTCTGTTACCTCTAGCTTCCCTCACACACGGTTATCAAAAATAATTTTTAAAAGTAAACCAACGATTTCCATTTTCTGAGGGCATTAAACCAATCTGTCGGCCTTGAAAATGATCACATGTTGGCCTACTCATTCAAACGTGTATAATCACTTCTGTTTGCTTCTTTGTTTGTTCGTTTGTTGTCTCACGGTTCGATAGATCTAGAACCCTTTAATCCTAATTCTAGTCATGATATTTCTTTACGTAGCCATTTCTGCGCTGTTTAATACTTTCTTGCCCTCAATTCAAGACAACGTTACTTTACAATTTTCCCATTTATGCCATTAAAAATTAGGTTTTATGATCCATATTTTATGTGCTTCTATTTTTCTTTTCCCCTAAAAATCAAGCCCTCTCTGCTCGCTATCGTTGACCCCTCTGTCACGCGCACACGCACCATTTAAAAAACCACCAAAAACACACACAACACACACTCACACACACACACACACACACACACACACACAAAACACACCACACCAAACATTGGTTGATTGATAATTCCCCCTCCTCCTCCGTATTTCTGAAACAAAAATCCTCAAGCCCTTACATTAATAATTATGAAAGAGGCATGCCTCACGATGATCGCCCTTAACACGCAAACCCCACCAGCCTTTAACGGCAAGCAAAACAAAAGCAGAAATTTCAAACTAATTGGACACTTTTTGTCGGCTCCGGAAACTTCTGTGAAATGGCCATTTATGTGGGACCCTTGCCCCTTGCTTGCCGGCTTACAGGAGATCAAGTATCTGTTCTCTTGGGGTTTTATTTAACTGAAAACACATCAGCGTTCTGTTTTATGTAAAAAGGTTGATTGCATGTTGCATGTCAAAAGGTAGAGAAGGAACGCGCGTCAAGGGATTTAAATGATTTAATGGATTAATGATTGGTTTAGAGATCATTATGGGCGAGCTTTGATAATTTCATTGTGAACGAATGTTATCAGCTGCTTTGGGCGTAGCGGTTTTGCTTAGTTTTTTGGGTTTAATTATTTCATTCAGACTGTCACACTATAATGCGGCACTACAAGGAATGTCACTTTTAAAACTGGCCCCTGAGTTTTAAAATAACAGTCGCCCCTGGGTTGGGGTCAGGCAAAGGACG
>JAPXFY010007347.1:0-10929 GCA_030674185.1 Monoplex corrugatus | reverse complement strand
TTAGTTGTTAGTTAGTACTTAGTTAGTTAGTTTTAGTTAGTGTAGTCGTATGTTGATTATTCTTACGTTCGTTATTTCGTTAGTTAGTTAGTTAGTTTAGTTAGTTATTTAGTTGTTAGTTAGTTATTGTTAGTTAGTAAATATTAGTGATGAGGTAGTTAGATAGGTTAGTTATTTAGTTAGTTAGTGAGATTTAGTTAGTTAGTTAGTTAGTTGGTTAGGTAGTTAGTTAGTTAGTTAGTTAATAGTTAGTTAGTTTTTTTAGTTTAGTTTAGTTAGTTAGTTAGTTAGTTAGTTAGTTAGTTAGTTTTGTTATTTAGAAATCTTATTAGTCAGTTTAGTTACTAGTTGGGATAGTTAAAAAGGAAATTTTTTTGACTTACTTATTGTTGGTGATTAGTTCATTACTTCGTTAGTTAGTTAGTTTGTAAGTAGTTAGTTAGTTAGTAGGTAGTTTAGGTATCTCAGTTAGTTAGTTATAGTTTAGTTAGTCAGACTGTAAAGAGTTGTTGCTTAGTTAATAAATTAGTGAGTTTTAGGTAGTTGGATGGTCAAATAGGAAGCTTCTGCCTTACTTAAGATGGTAGTTAGTTCATTATCTTAGTTAGTTAGTGAGTAGTTTAGTTATTTAGTTAGTTAGGTATTAGTTAGTTAGGTAATCAGATAGTTAGATAATCAGTTAGTACGTTAAATTAGTTTTTTTGTTAGTTTTTATTTAGTTTAAGTTCGTTTCGTTCGTTCTTCGTTCGTTAGTTAGTTAGTTAGTTCGTTATTTCTTTTTTCTTAATTTGTTTAGTTCGTGTAGTTAGTTATTTAGTTATTTACTTGATTGGTTGGTTAGTTAGTTAGTTTAGTTAGTTAGTTAGTTAGTTAGTTGCTTAATAGGTATAGTAGTTTAGTTAATAGTTAGTTACATAGTTATTTCCTATTTTGGTAGTTAGCTGATTACATTAGTTATTTATTTTGGTTAGTTCTCTTACGAAGATAGTTAGTTAGTTAGTTTGTTAGTTAGTTAGTTAGCTAGTTAGTTAGTCAGTTAGTTAGTTAGTTTGTTAGTTAGTTAGTTAGATAATTAGTTAGTAAGTTAGTTAGTTAATTAGTTAATTAGTTGATTAGTTAGTTAGTTAGTTAGTTAGTTTGTTATTTAGTTAGTTAGTTAGTTATTAGTTAGCTAGTTAGTTAGTTCGATCGTTCGTTCGTTCGTTAGTTAGTTAGTTAGTTCGTTTGTTCGTTAATTCGTTTACTTCGTTATTTCGTTAGTTAGTTATTTAGTTAGTTATTTATTTAGTTGGTTGGATGGTTGATTGGTTGGTTAGTTAGTTAGTTAGTTAGTGATTACTTAGATAGGTAGGTAGGTAGTTAATTAGTTACTTAGTTAGTTATTTACTTATGTTGGTAGGTAGTTGATTTCATTAGTTAGTTATATGGTTAGTTAGTAAGATAGTTAGTTAGTTAGTTAGATAGCTAATTAGTTAGTTAGTTAGTTAGTCACTTAGTTAGTTAGTTAGTTAGTTAATTGCTTAGCTATTAGTTATTCATTTCGTTAGTTAGTTGGTTAGTTAGTTAGTTAGTTAGTTAGTTAGATAGATAGTTAGTTAGTTGGTTAGTTAGTTGGCTAGTTTGTTGTGTTAGTTAGTTAGTTAGTTAGTTAGTTAGTTAGTTAGTTAGTTAGTTAATTAATTAATTAGTTAGTTAGATGGTTAGTGAGTTAGTTAGTTAGTGAGTGAGTTAGTTAGTTAGTTATGTATGTAATTAGTAAGTTAGTTACTTAGTTACTTAGATACTTAATTAGTTACTTAGTTAGATAGTTAGTTAGTTAGTTAGTTAGTTAAATAGTTAGTTAGTTAGTTAGTTAGTGAGTGAGTGAGTGAGTTAGTTAGTCAGTTTAGGTAGTTAATAATTAGTTAGTTAGTTAGTTAGTTACTTAGTTAGTTAGTTAGGTAGTAAGTTAGATAATTAGTTAGTTAATTAGTTAGTTAGTTAGTTGGTTAGTTAGTTGGTTAGTTAGTTGGTTAGTTAGTTAGTTGCTTTTTAATTAGTTAGTTACTTAGTTAGATAGTTAGTTAGTTAGTAAGTTTGTTAGTGAGTTAGTTAGTTAGTTAGTTAGTGAGTTAGTCAGTTAGTTAGTTAGTTAGTTAGTTTATTAGTTAGTTAGTTAGTTAGTTAGTTAATTAGTTTAGTTAGTTGTTAGTTAGTTAGTTAGTTAGTTAGTTAGTTAGTTAGTTAGTTAGTTAGTTAGTTAGTTAGTTAGTTAGTTTCGCGTTCGTTCGTTCGTCCGTTAGTTATTTAGTTCGTTCGTTTGTTCGTTAATTGGTTACTTCGTTATTTCGTTAGTTAATTAATTAGTTATATAGTTGGTTGGTTGGTTGGTTGGTTAGTTAGTTAGTTAGTGAGTTACTTAGATAGGTAGGTAGGTAGTTAATCAGTTACTTAGTTAGTTATTTACTTATGTTGGTATGTAGTTGATTTCAGTAGTTAGTTATTTGTTTGTTAGTAAGATAGTTAGTTACTTAGTTAGTTAGTTACTTAGTTAGTTAGAGAGTTAAATATATAGTTAGTTATTAGTTACTTACTTACTTAGTTAGTTAGTTAGTTACTTAGTTAGTTAGTTAGTTAGTTAGTTAGTTAGTTAGATAGTTAGATAGTTAGTTAGTTAGTTAGTTAGTTGCTTAGCTATTAGTTATATATTTTGTTTGTTAGTTAGTTAGTTAGTTAGTTAGTTAGTTAGTTAGTTAGTTAGTTAGTTAGTTGGTTAGTTTGTTAGTTAGTTATTGTTAGTTTTGTATGTTAGTTAGTTAGTTGGTTGGTTGGTTGGTTAGTTAGTTTAGTTAGTTAGTTAGTGAGTTGGTTGGTTGGTTGGTTGTTGGTTCGTTAGTTAGTTTAGTTTAGTTAGTTTGTTAATTAATTACTTATTTAGTTAGTTAGTTAGCTTAAGTTAGTTAGTTAGTTAGTTAGTTATTAGTATTGGTTGGTTGGTTGGTTGGTTCGTTAGTTAGTTAGTTTAGTAGTTTGTTAGTTAATTACTTATTTAGTCAGTTAGTTAGCTAGTTGGAAAGTTAAAAAAGAATCTTTTGACTTACTTATGTTGGTGGTAGGTCATTACGTTCGTTAGTTAGTTAGTTTGTAAGTTAGTTAGTTAGTTAGTTAGGTATTTAGGTAGTTAGTTAGTTAGGTATCAGTTAGTTAGTTAGTTAGTCAGACTGTAAGTTAGTTTGTTTCTTAGTTACTTAGTTAGTGAGTTAGGTAGTTGGATGGTCAAATAGGTACCTTCTGACTTGCTTATGTTGGTAGTTAGTTCATTACTTAGTTAGTTAGTATTAGTTAGTAGTTAGTTATTTCCTTATGTTGGTAGGTAGCTGATTTCATTAGTTTAGTTATTTGGTTAATTATTTAGGACGATAGTTAGTTATTAGTTAATTCCTAATGTTGGTAGGTAGCTGATTTCATTAGTTAGTTATTTGTGTTAGTTAGTTAGGAAGATAGTTAGTTAATTAGTTAGTTATTAGTTATTTATTTGGTTAATTAGTTGGTTAGTTAGTTAGTTAGTTAGTTTGTTAGCTAATTACTTACTTAGTCAGTTATTAGCTAGTTGGATAGTTAAAAAGAAATCTTTTGACTTACTTATGTTGGTGGTTAGTTCATTACGTTCGTTAGTTAGTTTGTTTGTAAGTTAGTTAGTTAGTTAGTTAGGTAGGTAGTTATTAGGCAGTTAGGTAGTCAGTTAGTTAGTTAGTTAGTATTAGTTGCTTAGATAGGTAGGTAGTTAGTTAATTAGTTAGTTACTTAGTTATTTCCTTATGTTGGTAGGCAGCTGATTTCATTAGTTAGTTAGTTAGTTAGTTAATTAGTTAGTTAGATAGTTAGTTAGTAGTTAGTTAGTTTCTTAGTTTGTTTGTTAGTTAGTTAGTTAGTTAGTTGGTTAGTTAGTTAGTTATTAGTTTAGATAGTTAGTTAGTTTATTTAGTTAGTTAGTTAGTTAATTCGTTCGTTAGTTAGTTAGTTAGTTCGTTTGTTCGTTAATTCGTTACTTCGTTATTTATTTATTAGTTAGTTAGTTATTTAGTTAGTTGGATGGTTGGTTGGTTGGTTAGTTAGTTAGTTAGTTATTAGTTAGTTGCTTAGATAGGTAGATAGGTAGTTAATTAGTTACTTATTTGTTATTTACTTATGTTGGTAGGTAGTTGATTTCATTAGTTATTTATTTGGTTAGTTGGTAAGATAGTTAGTTAGTTAGATAATTAATTAGTTAGTTAGTTGGTTAGTTAGTTAGTTAGATAGATAGTTTAGTTAGTTAGTTAGTTAGTGAGTAGTTAGTTAGTTAGTTAGTTAGTTTGTTAGTTAATTCGTTACTTCGTTATTTCGTTAGTTAGTTATTTAGTTACTTAGTTGGTTGGTTGGTTGGTTAATTAGTTAGTTAGTTAGTTAGATTGTTAGTTAGTTAGTTGGTTAGTTAGTTAGTTAGATAGTTAGTTAGTTAGTTAGTAGTTAGTTAGTTTTTGTTTGTTCGTTAATTCGTTACTTCGTTATTTCGTTAGTTAGTTATTTAGTTATTTAGTTGGTTTGTTTGTTTGTTGGTTGGTTGGTTAGTTAGTTAGTTATTTAGATAGTTAGTTAGGTAGTTAGTTAGTTAGTTAGTTAGTTCGTTCGTTAGTTAGTTAGTTAGTTCGTTTGTTCGTTAATTCGTTACGTCGTTATTTCGTTAGTTAGTTATTTAGTTGGTTGGATGGCTGTTGGTTGGTTAGTAAGTTAGTTAGTCAGTGAGTTACTTAGATAGGTAGGTAGGTAGTTAATTAGTTACATAGTTAGTTATTTAATTATGTTGGTAGGTAGTTGATTTCATTAGTTAGTTATTTGGTTAGTTAGTAAGATAGTTAGTGAGTGAGTTAGTTAGATAGTTAGTTAGTTAGTTATGAGTTAGTTAGTTAGTTAGTTAGTTGGTTGTTAGTTAGTTAGTTAGTTAGTTAGTTAGATAGTTAGTTAGTTAGTTAGTTAGTTAGTTAGTTAGTTAGTTAGTTAGTTTTGTTATTTAAAATCTTATTTAGTCAGTTAGTTAGCTAGTTGGATAGTTAAAAAGGAATCTTTTGACTTACTTATGTTGGTGATTAGTTCATTACTTTCGTTAGTTAGTTAGTTTGTAAGTTAGTTAGTTAGTTAGGTAGGTAGTTAGGTAGTCAGTTAGTTAGTTAGTTAGTTAGTCAGACTGTAAAGAGTTTGTTGCTTAGTTAATTAATTAGTGAGTTAGGTAGTTGGATGGTCAAATAGGAAGCTTCTGACTTACTTATGTTGTTAGTTAGTTCATTATCTTAGTTAGTTAGTGAGTTAGTTAGTTATTTAGTTAGTTAGGTAGTTAGTTAGTTAGGTAATCAGATAGTTAGATAATCAGTTAGTAGTTAATTAGTTATTTTGTTAGTTATTTAGTTAGTTCGTTCGTTCGTTCGTTCGTTCGTTAGTTAGTTAGTTAGTTCGTTAGTTTGTTATTTCTTTAATTCGTTAGTTCGTTAGTTAGTTATTTAGTTATTTACTTGATTGGTTGGTTAGTTAGTTAGTTAGTTAGTTAGTTAGTTAGTTGCTTAGATAGGTATGTAGTTAGTTAATTAGTTAGTTACTTAGTTATTTCCTAATGTTGGTAGGTAGCTGATTAGATTAGTTATTTATTTGGTTAGTTAGTTACGAAGATAGTTAGTTAGTTAGTTTGTTAGTTAGTTAGTTAGCTAGTTAGTTAGTCAGTTAGTTAGTTAGTTTGTTAGTTAGTTAGTTAGATAATTAGTTAGTAAGTTAGTTAGTTAATTAGTTAATTAGTTGATTAGTTAGTTAGTTAGTTAGTTAGTTTGTTATTTAGTTAGTTAGTTAGTTATTAGTTAGCTAGTTAGTTAGTTCGATCGTTCGTTCGTTCGTTAGTTAGTTAGTTAGTTCGTTTGTTCGTTAATTCGTTACTTCGTTATTTCGTTAGTTAGTTATTTAGTTAGTTATTTATTTAGTTGGTTGGATGGTTGATTGGTTGGTTAGTTAGTTAGTTAGTTAGTGAGTTACTTAGATAGGTAGGTAGGTAGTTAATTAGTTACTTAGTTAGTTATTTACTTATGTTGGTAGGTAGTTGATTTCATTAGTTAGTTATATGGTTAGTTAGTAAGATAGTTAGTTAGTTAGTTAGATAGTTAATTAGTTAGTTAGTTAGTTAGTCACTTAGTTAGTTAGTTAGTTAGTTAATTGCTTAGCTATTAGTTATTCATTTCGTTAGTTAGTTGGTTAGTTAGTTAGTTAGTTAGTTAGATAGATAGTTAGTTAGTTGGTTAGTTAGTTGGCTAGTTTGTTGGTTAGTTGGTTAGTTAGTTAGTTAGTTAGTTAGTTAGTTAGTTAGTTAATTAGTTAGTTAGATGGTTAGTGAGTTAGTTAGTTAGTGAGTGAGTTAGTTAGTTAGTTATGTATGTAATTAGTAAGTTAGTTACTTAGTTACTTAGATACTTAATTAGTTACTTAGTTAGATAGTTAGTTAGTTAGTTAGTTAGTTAAATAGTTAGTTAGTTAGTTAGTTAGTGAGTGAGTGAGTGAGTTAGTTAGTCAGTTAGTTAGTTAGTTAATTAATTAGTTAGTTAGTTAGTTAGTTACTTAGTTAGTTAGTTAGGTAGTAAGTTAGATAATTAGTTAGTTAATTAGTTAGTTAGTTAGTTGGTTAGTTAGTTGGTTAGTTAGTTGGTTAGTTAGTTAGTTGCTTTTTAATTAGTTAGTTACTTAGTTAGATAGTTAGTTAGTTAGTTATAAGTTTGTTAGTGAGTTAGTTAGTTAGTTAGTTAGTGAGTTAGTCAGTTAGTTAGTTAGTTAGTTAGTTTATTAGTTAGTTAGTTAGTTAGTTAGTTAATTAGTTAGTTAGTTATTTAGTTAGTTAGTTAGTTAGTTAGTTAGTTAGTTAGTTAGTTAGTTAGTTAGTTAGTTCGTTCGTTCGTTCGTTCGTTCGTCCGTTAGTTATTTAGTTCGTTCGTTTGTTCGTTAATTGATTACTTCGTTATTTCGTTAGTTAATTAATTAGTTATATAGTTGGTTGGTTGGTTGGTTGGTTAGTTAGTTAGTTAGTGAGTTACTTAGATAGGTAGGTAGGTAGTTAATCAGTTACTTAGTTAGTTATTTACTTATGTTGGTATGTAGTTGATTTCAGTAGTTAGTTATTTGGTTTGTTAGTAAGATAGTTAGTTACTTAGTTAGTTAGTTACTTAGTTAGTTAGAGAGTTAAATAGTTAGTTAGTTAGTTACTTACTTACTTACTTAGTTAGTTAGTTAGTTATTACTTAGTTACTTAGTTAGTTAGTTAGTTAGTTAGTTAGTTAGATAGTTAGATAGTTAGTTAGTTAGTTAGTTAGTTGCTTAGCTATTAGTTATATATTTTGTTTGTTAGTTAGTTAGTTAGTTAGTTAGTTAGTTAGTTAGTTAGTTAGTTAGTTAGTTAGTTAGTTAGTTTAGTTAGTGTTAGTTTGTTAGTTAGTTTGTTAGTTTTGTATGTTAGTTAGTTAGTTGGTTGGTTGGTTGGTTAGTTAGTTAGTTATTTAGTTAGTGAGTTGGTTGGTTGGTTGGTTGGTTGGTTCGTTAGTTAGTTAGTTTAGTTAGTTTGTTAATTAATTACTTATTTAGTTAGTTAGTTAGCTAGTTGGATAGTTAAAAAGGAATCTTTTGACTTACTTATGTTGGTGGTTAGTTCATTACGTGCGTAGTAGTTATTGAAAGTTAATAGTATTAGTTAAGTTAGTTAGTAGGAGTAGTCTTAGTTAGTTAGTTATTAGACTGTAAGTTAGTTGTTATAGTCTAGTATGGGTTACTAAAGGTAGTAGGTAGTAATTATACTTAGTTTTTATTTACTAGTTAGTTAGTTCGTCAGACTGTAAGTTAGTTTGTTACTTAGCTTCTTAGTTAGTGAGTTAGGTAGTTGGATGGTCAAATAGGAAGCTTCTGACTTGCTTATGTTGGTAGTTACTTCATTACCTTAGTTAGTTATTATTTAGTTAGTTATTTCCTTATGTTGGTAGGTAGCTGATTTCATTAGTTAATTATTTGGTTAATTAGTTAGGACGATAGTTATTTAGTTAGTTAGTTTGTTAGTTAATTACTTATTTAGTCAGTTAGTTAGCTAGTTGGATAGTTAAAAAGGAACCTTTGACTTCCTTATGTTGTTGGTTAGTTCATTACGTTCGTTAGTTAGTTAGTCTGTAAGTTAGTTAGCTAGTTAGTTAGGTAGGTAGTTAGTTAGGCAGTTAGGTAGACAGTTAGTTAGTTAGTTAGTTAGTTAATTGCTTAGATAGGTAGGTAGTTAGTTAATTAGTTAGTTCTTAGTTATTTCCTTATGTTGGTAGGAAGCTGATTTCATTAGTTAGTTAGTTTAGTTAGTTAGTTAGTTAGTTAGTTATAGATAGTTAGTTAGATAGTTAGTTAGTTATTTACTTAGTTAGTTTCTTAGTTTGTTAGTTAGTTAGTTAGTTAGTTATTTAGTTCGTTCGTTCGTTCGTTCGTTAGTTAGTTAGTTATTTAGTTTGTTCGTTAATTCGTTATTTCGTTAGTTAGTTATTTAGTTAGTTAGTTATTTAGTTGATTGGATGGTTGGTTGGTTTGGTTAGTTAATTAGTTAGTTAATTAGTGAGTTACTTAGATAGGTAGGTAGGTAGTTAATTAGTTACTTAGTTTGTTATTTACTTATGTTGGTAGGTAGTTGATTTCATTAGTTAGTTATTTGGTTAGTTAGTAAGATAGTTAGTTAGTTAGTTAGTTAATTAGTTAGATAGTTAGTTAGTTTGTTAGTTAGTTTGGTTAGTTAGTTGGTTAGTTAGTTAGATAGTTAGTTAGTTAGTTAGTTAGTTAGTTAGTGAGTGAGTTAGTTATTAGTTAGTTAGTTAGTGAGTTAGTTAGTTAGTTATTTAATTCGTTTGTTCGTTAATTCGTTACTTCCTTATTTCGTTAGTTAGTTATTTAGTTATTTATTTGGTTGGTTGGTTAGTTAGTTAGTTAGTTTGTTAGTTAGATAGTTAGTTAGTTAGTTAGTTATTAGATAATTAGTTATTTAGTTAGTTAGTTGTTTAGTTAGTTTTTTAGTTAGTTATAGTTAGTTAGTATATATTAGTGTTGTTTAGTTAGTTAGTTAGTTAGTTGAGTTAGTTAGTTAGTTAGTAGTTAGTTAGTTAGTTAGTTAGTTAGTTATTAGTTAGTTTTGTTCGTTATTTCGTTAGTTAGTTATTTAGTTATTTAGTTGGTTGTTGGTTGTGGTTGGTTAGTAGTTAGTTTGTAGATAGTTAGTTAGTTAGTTACTTAGTTATTAGTTAGTTAGTTAGTTGTTCGTTCGTTCGTTCGTTATGTTAGTTACTTACTTAGTTCGTTTGTTCGTTAATTCGTTACTTTCGTTATTTAGTTAGTTAGTTAGTTAGTTAGTTAGTTAGTTAGTTAGTTAGTTAGTTAGTTAGTTAGTTAGTTAGTTATTAGTTAGTTAGTTAGTTAGTTATTAGTTAGTTAGTTAGTTAGTTAGTTAGTTAGTATTAGTTAGTTAGTTAGTTAGTTGCTTAGTATTAGTTATATATTTTGTTTGTTAGTTTGTTAGTTTGTTAGTTAGTTAGTTAGTTAGTTAGTTAGTTAGTTATTTAGTTAGTTAGTTAGTTTGTAGTTAGTTTAGTTAGTTTTGTATGTTAGTTAGTTAGTTGGTTGGTTGGTTGGTTATTTTAGTTATTAGTTAGTTTAGTTGAGTTGGTTGGTTGTTGGTTGGTTGGTTGGTTGTTCGTTCGTTAGTTAGTTTAGTTATTTGTTATTAATTATTATTTAGTAGTTAGTTAGCTAGTTGGATAGTTAAAAGGAATCTTTTGACTTACTTATGTTGTGTTAGTTCATTACGTAGCGTAGTAGTTAATTTAGTTATTAGTTAGTTATTAGTATTAGTTTAGGTAGTTAGGTATAGTTAGTTAGTTAGTTAGTTAGTTAGACTGTAGTTAGTTTGTTATTAGTTCTTAGTTAGTGAGTTACTTAGTGGTAGTAGGTAGTAGTTATTAGTTTATTAGTTTGTTATTTACTTATGTTGTTAGTAGTTATTATTAGTTAGTTATTCGTTAGTTAGTAAATAGTTATTCGTTAGTTAGTTAGTTAGTATTTAGTTAGTTTGTTAGTTAGTTGGTTGTTAGTTGGTTAGTTAGTTAGTATTAGTTAGTTAGTTAGTTAGTTAGTATAGTTATTATTAGTTATTAGTAGGTTAGTTAGTTGTAATTGTTATTGTTATTTTTTTGTTAGTTAGTTAGTTTTTATTGGTTGGTTGTTAGTTTAGTTAGTTAGTTAGTTAGTTAGTTAGTTTAGTTAGTTAGTTAGTTAGTTTAGTTAGTTTAGTTATTAGTTTATTAGTTAGTTAGTTTAGTTAGTTTATTAGTTAGTTAGTTTGTTGTTTTGTTGTTAGTTGTTAGTTAGTTATTTAGTTATTTAGTTTTGTTGTTAGTTAGTTATTAGTTAGTTTATTAGTTTTAGTTTGTTGTTTAGTTAGTTTTTATTAGTTAGTTATTAGTTATTTAGTTCGTTTGTTAGTTGTTGTTATTTAGTTAGTTTAGTTAGTTAGTGTTATTGTTTAGTTCGTTAGTTTTATTTAGTTAGTTTGTTTAGTTGTTGTGTTTTGTTGGTTGTTTTTTTAGTTTAGTGTTTTATTAGATTAGTTAGTTAGTTATTATGTTAGTTATTATTTTTAGTTAGTTAGTTTTTAGTTGTTGATTTAGTTATTGTTAGTTGTAGTTATAGTGATTTTAGTTAGTTAGTTAGTTATTTATTAGTTATTAGTTTAGTTATTGATTTGTTGGTTAGGTTTAGTTATTATAGTTATTAGTATTAGTTTAGTAGTTAGTTAGTTATAGTTAGTTAGTTTAGTTATAGTTGGTAGTTAGTTGTTATTAGTTAGTTAGTTATAGTTAGTTAGTAGTTAGTTAGTTAATG
>JAPXFY010007346.1:0-10931 GCA_030674185.1 Monoplex corrugatus | reverse complement strand
GCTCTATTCACAATAATATTTGTTGCAAGAATTAATGCCATGGTCTTTTCACAAATTCTTGGTCAAGTTTCTAAAGGAAGAGCAAGACTTAGAGATGCACAGCGTGGCCTCAGCATCAAGAGATCTTTTTTTTGCTCAGTGTGCTGTCTGCTATCCAAATAGCAGAATTTCTATACAGACTTGATCTCCTGACTGTTAATGACAATCGCAGGTCACGAAACGCCAGATCAGAATTATGAGATGGTGCCAGGTGGAACATAGCCTTTGTCTTCCTGATGATGATTGTAAAACCAAAGCCTGTGCAAGCTGCTGCAAAGTTGCCAGAGATACGCTGAATATCCTCGTGTGAATGTGCAGCTGGTATGGAGTCATCTGCAAGGAGAAATGCCTGCAGGTGAACTTTGATCACTTTGGTCTTGGCATGAAATCTCCACACTCTACAAAAATAAAGACAAAGAAAGATACTTCGAAACAAGAAGAAAGGAACCAAATTAAGAGAACAAATACAAAAAGAAAGAAAACGTAGGATGAGGAGGCAAAAGAAAGGAACGCCAGTTTCAGTTTAGTCTGCCCATTGGCTCATGTGGTTAGAGGAACGATAACAAGAAGTTGATGATGATGATGACAATGGTGATGATGATGACGATGATGATGATGCATAAACTATCTGATGGCATCATAAAATAATTGTTGTTTGTCTGGGCCTGCTGTGTGTGCTTGATTGAGAATAACAGAAAAGGGGTTATGAAGAGCTGTTCTCCTCTGCTTATTTTGTTTTGTTTTGTTTTTTTGTATTGAAGATTTTTTTCTTCTTTTCCCTTTTTCCTTGCTTTCTAAAATAACAGAATAGGGTTTATCACAGGGCTATTCTGTAATGTTTGTCTTTTTATTTTATTGAAGTTTTCTTTCTTCTTTTCTCTCATTCTTTGCTTTCTTCCTGTTTTCCCTTTTAGTCTCTCTGTCTCTATGTTTCTCTGTCTGTCTTTTTCTCTCTCCTCCTCTCTCACTCACTCTCTCTCTCTTTCTCTCTCTCGCTCACTCTCTCTCTCTCTTTCTCTCTCTCCCGCACTCTCTCTCTCTCTTTCTCTCTCTCCTGCTCTCTCTCTCTCTCTCTCTCTCGCTCTCTCTCTGTATGCGTGGTGAAAGGAAGCCTATGAAAGACCCTGAGGGTTCAAACTTTAAATATAAATTTGAACAGTGATTATTTCAGTCCAATGAGCAAGGAGTGTGTGTCGAATGTGCCAGTTTTGCAGTAAGACAACAGCTGACGACAAAAAAGGACGCAGGCAGAAAAAGACAGGGGAAGGTGGTGCCGGTGAGAGAGGAGGGAGGGAGGGTGACGTTAGAGGCTTCTAATTACAATTGGTCATGGGACCTGGACAGGACAATGCCTCTTTCCTCTCATGGTGACAACGACATGTGTCTCCTCCATAAAAACTGCTTTGGGGATTTTTTCTTGATACAGACTTTTTAAAATCAACTTGTTTACTCAAAAATTTACAAAAAATTTTAGACGTTGTCAGTCCCGAATGGTTGTGTGATTTCGTGTGTAGCAATTTACAGGAATGTGATGTGCAACTACAGATATCTTTTGTATATATATATATATATACATATATATATATATATATATATATATAATATATGTATATATATATATATATATATATATATATATGTGTGTGTGTGTGTGTGTGTATGTATGGATGTATGTATGTATGTATGTATCTATCTATCTCTCTCTCTATATATATATATATATATGTATATATGTATGTATGTATATATACATGTATATATATATATATATATATATATATACACACATACTTGCATACACACATACCTGTGTTCGTGTGTGTGTGTAGATAGATAGCTTGACAGACAGACAGATAGACACATAGATAGATAGATAGATAGACAGACAGACAGACAGACAGATAGATAGATAGATAGATAGATAGATAGATAGATAGATAGATAGATACAACCTAGTAAACAATTAAAAATGCACGTGTATCGTTCTACATTACATATTTACCAGATCACAGTTTTTTTACCAAAAGAATAACGTTAAAGAAATATGTCTTGTTTATTTTTTGTTTGATATGTAAGTGTGTAGAATGCAGGGATGTTGGGGTGGGGGGTGGGGGGGTGGGGGGTGTCAGATCAGTGATGGTATTTAGAGCTGTCCACCTACATCCCACATTTTTTCTTCATAAGTTCAAAAACTTTATACCTTGTTTCATTTCTTCTTTGCTTGTTTCTTTTGTTTTGAACCATGTCATATATTTCTTTTATTCTATTTTAATTTTCATTTCCTCCTTTGAATCTATTTATCACTTCATTGCTTATCTTCGTAATTATTTCCTGTACATGTTTTTGTTTTTTCATGTTTTTTTGTTTTGTCTTGTAATATGTATTCTCTTTTCCGTTTTTGTATTTTTCTGTACCTTATCATTAAACGTGGGAGTATGAAATACACGTAAACTCTCCAGAGCTCAAACTTGGCTGTATTTTTCAAAGCTGATTATTTTTGTCTTGTGGGCAAAAATATTGCAATAATCCTGCCAGTTAGATGGCGAGAGAGCTGAGGAAAAATTATGGCAAAAGAGGAAGGACATGACATTTTGGGGGTATGTGGAGAAAAAAGGGAGAAAAGTTTAACAAAAATAGGGATTGGAACATTAATATTAGATGTTTGTTTGTGAGTTTGGTTATAAGTGTGTTTGTTTGTTTGTTTGTTTTGTGTGTGTGTGTGCGTGCTTGCGTTTGTGTGTGCGTGTGTGTGTGTGTTTGCGTGTGTGTGTGTGTGTGTGTGTGTTTGTGTATGTGCGTGAGTGTGTGTGTATGTGTGTGTATGTGTGTGTGTCTGTCTGTCTGTCTGCTTGTCTGTCTGTCTGTCGGTCTGTTTGTTTTTTTTAATTCTTTTCTGCGCTACTTTAGTAGCATCAACTCACTTTCTCAATGCATAACCAAACCCAAATTCATTCAGTCAAAGTCCCAGTGCCAGAAAGTCTATAAGAGCCAGTGATGTCAAGGTGCTTTAGGGTCACCAACCAAAGGAGAGTCTGCGCTGCTTCCAGGTCACTTTGGATGGGAGTTTAATCAAGGCCGTTCTGCTCCAACGCACTCCATTCGCTGCCTACTAAGCCCCATACTAACGACAGTAATCACTCAGCCATGATGCCATATTGAATGAGCGATCTTCTGGTAAGGAAACCGCCACAAGAGCTCTTCAACAAAAGCCCTCATGAACGATTGACACTCAACATCTGATGTTAAATGTACCTCAGGTATGGGATTGAGAGTGATAGAAAAAACAGAAAATGAGATCACAACGAGATCAGACGATTAAGAGCCACAGAATTTGTGACCAGTTTCAAGACGCTATTATGACATGTGTTTTCATGATGACAGAATTCGTGAGCGCGATGCAGTGGAGTTCTATCCAGTATGAAGACTGCATTACAGGGCTGCATTCTAGACTTACTTTCATAATAAATGAATACATTGTGTTGTCATTTAGGCCTGAGAGATACAGACACTTGCAGTGTTGGTCAAGAAATTACAGCCACACCCTCAATAAAGCATAAGTAAACTTGATCACATTCAATTGTGTGGTCTGAGTCTTTCCAGAGAGCCTGCAGTACGCTGAACTCTGGGGAAGGAGACGACCGAGGCCAAAAAATTCCTCTGTTCTTTGTTCTTTTTGCTTTTGTTGTTGCTTCACTGATTGGGATTGACTCTCGGTTTTCAGTAGTCTATTGTGCTTCTTTACCATAATATGTAGTTCCCGTCATTTGTCTTTAATCGTCTATTTTGTTTTCCCGGTACGACAGGACAGCTCCCTTAAATCGTGATGTTTAAGTGGGATTATTATGATACAATAGCTTTTTCTTTCTTCACTTAATTCTAATCATAAGTGTTCATATACAACTTTGAAAGTAGACTATCAGCTCATTTTTCAGTCACTTTAATGTGTTATGGTCTAGAAAGTATTCCATCATGTGCTGTTTGTGACAATACTACTGGCTGGTGTTAAAAAATAATACCGATACATAACATTCAGAAGGCTTAACAAACCAGTAGTGAACTACTTAAACCCTCTACAATCATCATCATATGCCTCGTCACATGGCGTTAGCGATCATGGCCCTCCATACAAATCTACATTTTGTCACTGCAAGTATATCCCCCACCCTTTCTGTCCTCATCCACTCCGCAAACCAATCCAATACTTTCTCCCTGGGCCTACCTGGTGCTCTTTTTCCCTTCATCTTTACTGTTGTGACTAGGTGCTCAAATTTCTCTTGCCTCGTCAATGTCCCATAAATGTTGCTTGTCTTTTCCTCATTTTCTTCATTAATGTTCATTTTGTTTTTGCCTCTTTCTGTCTCGTTTGTTTTCTTTGCTGTTCATGGAACTCCTAACATTCTTATTGGAAACCACATTTCAGCTGCCTCAGTCCTGTTCTGATTTTGCGTGTTGACTGTCCACGCTTCTCATCGAGACAACAGTGTTGGTTGTATATAACACTGACAACCCTCTAAACTAAATTAAAAGTAGAATATAATTGACGGCTTAGTACGGAAAACGATTCAGCAAAAGAAGACAGACGAAAGAAAACCTGGATCGACGATATGAAGGAGGCTTTGATCACACGCTGTTTGTCCTTTTCAGGCTTTCACAGTTCGCTTCTGATGGTGTCATTCTTTTTCTTTAGGACATCCATACTGGTACAAGGGGGACGGATAAAGAGAAGAAAAAGAAAAGGATAAAGAAGATAGAGTAGTTCAAGTCCTTTTATGGTCAACAGACTTTGATATTCACAGAACTGTTTTCCAGTATGTAAGCTTTGATCCTATTTTAACCACGTTTCAGGGTTTTCTGTTCCTGAAGTGTGTTTCTAAATTGTATGTGTGCCTATTTTCTATTGCAGAGAGAGAGGGGGGGAGGAGACAGAGAGACAGACAGACAGACAGACAGATTGACAGACTGACAGACAGAGACAGAGAGAGAGATACAGAAAGATAGACGGAGAGACAGAAAAAATTTCTATTTTTGAAAAATGAAAACTCACAAAAAGAAACAGCATGACATTGGAGGTAATGGCGTGGACTTCATAAAGCTTTTTTGTGTTTTTTAAGGAGAAGAAAGAGGAAGGCAAACAGACAGAGGTAATGAAAGACAGTAAAAGAAAGAAAGAGAGAATGAGATACACACACACACACACACACATAGGAAAAGAGAGAGACAGACAGACAAACAGACAGACAGACAGACAGACAGACAAACAGACAGACAGACAGACAGTCAGAGAAAGAGAGAGAGAGAGGGGGGGGGGGGAGAAAGACAGAGAAAGAAAGACCAGAGAGTCATAGAGATAAAAAGTTTTATATTTTAAGGTAGTGGCGTAAGCAAGATAGTGTTTTAGTTTTGTTTTGTTTTGTGTTGCCATGCAATGCTGTTTCGTTTTTGAAAAAAGGGGGAGGGGGAGAGAGAGAGAGAGGGAGAGAGAGGGAGAGAGACAGACAGACAGACAGACTGACAGACAGACAGACAGAGAGAGAGAGAGCGAGAAAGAGAGAGAGAGAGAAAGAGAGAGAGAGAGAGCAACATATTGAATACATAAGTAAAAAACAATGTATAAAGACGTTATGTATGTGAGAACATACAACGAACGCTCATCAGGGACGAGGTAGAAACAGCATGCAGTTGTCCCTTCACTCTTTTCTTTCTTTCTTTCTTTCTTTCTTTCTGTGTGGGCTATATACTTCCACTGCATAAAGTAGCCTTCTGCCAGTATTCTCCAACTTTCTCTGTCTTTTGCTGTTCTTAATCACATGTGACAGTGCATATGAAAATCATGGATAATGGTCAAATTTCAAAAAATGAGCTAAATATGCTATCTGAAAGAAGAAATAATTCTAAATAAGACACAAAAAACAGATTTCATTTATCTTTATTAGATTCCAAGTTACATGCATTTAAAGTTCCCAGATGACCGTGACCTACTTTTGAGAAAATCATGTTTTAAAATTACAAATTTTCATTTAGCTCTAATTTTGTTATATGAATTTTTCTAAGTAAGTGGGTGATACCAAAATAACAAGAATAACTCAGAGAACCTTGGTAACTCATTCAATTTCACCAGATAATTGCTATTTAATATAAAAATCATCCCAGTACCTTGCTCATTGGGCTTAAAATGTTGAAAACGCAGAAGCGTTTCAAACTTTTACATAAAAATTTGTGGAAAAATAACTATAATTCAGAATCACTCCAAATTTTCAGGAAACATAGATGTGTAAATGTATTTTAATCTGTATGTGTTAGTTTGTATGTATATTTGTTTGTAACCTCTGATGACACATTTGCTTATTAAAATTATGGTATTATGTTAGTAATATCAATTGAAGAAAGACAGGTATTGATACAACACAGAAACTCAACATAGCAGTATTATGAGTCACCAACTTGAAATTATGATCAGGTATCCTTATTCCTACAAAAACAGCACCAGAAAGAAGATCCAGAAATGGTCTCAGGGTATGTTCACTTTTCACTGATTTCAGTCTCACATCCCTACTTATCCACAAGGAAAAAAACCCAACAATATCAGCACAAAAAAACAAATCACACGACTGTTTTCTTCTTAGGTCCTCTCTTGTTTTTCTTTGGCCTGCCTGGAGTCCTGGAAGAGGATGGTGGGGTGGCCTGGCTGGTGGATGGTTTGGACAGATGGGGGGAAGGAGGCAGGGACTGCGATGTGGTGGCCTTGGCAGAGAATTTGAGGCTGATAGGCTCAGGGCAGACCAGGTCTCTCTTCTCTGGGTGTACAAACTCCCTGATCTCAGAGAACAAGTATTCCTGTCTTTGTTCACTGAGACCACTCGGACGAATGATAGGCGGGAGATCATCAGGCAGGGCAGTGGGCTGTTTCAGTGGTTCGAAAACCTGCACTGGTCCGTCTGCAGACTCCTTGCAGCAGACTTGAGGCTTCCCATCCTCATTGGTTTCAAACTTAAAGTGATGGTACTTTTTCAGCCCCACCAACTTTCTAAACCACTGATTCAGGTATTCAGTCCAGTCACGGGTAGGAACCAGAGAGTTCCCGTCTTGGTCACCGCACAGCTGTGGTATTAGAATACCAGATGGCGATGCAGATGACACCACTTCTGAGATGTCATTCAGACAGTCCACTCTTGTCCGGCGAAATTTTCTTTTGAAGAGCCCGAAACAGGCATCAGGGCCAAATTTGGTGTGACCTGCCAAGAGAAATGATAGTGTGATGACCTTGTGACGGCCAGTCATGACACGCCACATCAAATATTGCAACATGGCATTGTTCTTATTTTGCCCGGCACAGTTATCTGCATGGAGATGGCACGATGCTTCTTTTAACCCATAGTTTTCCAGGAAAAAATCCACAAAAGAAATCACTGTGTTTGCTCCCTTCCCTGTTTCCATTGCTTCATCAAGGAGAAACACAACCATCTGTGGGAGGGCCTCTGTCATCATGCCAAAGACACCACATTTTCTAGGTGTTTTAAAGTACACCGGACCGGGCTGCAGGGGGTCTGAAGGATAATGGACTTGTTGTGCAAAGTCAAAACTGTAGTGGGCCATGATGTCCCTTGAGCAGGCTGCTGTGTTGTTTCCTGGTGTCTCCAGTCGGTCCAGTCCTGCAGTCTTCAGCTCCTCCTGCAACAGTGCAACTGCAAGCTGTGGTTTTGTTTTTCCTTCATCAAGTTCATGTCTTGTTTTCACCTGGTTGTGTGTGTGTGTGTGTGTGTGTGTGTGGTGTGTGTGTGTGTGTGTGTGTGTGTGTGTGTGTGTGTAAATTTACATTAAAATTTTTTGTGCATGCATGATGACCTGTATTGTTTGTGTGTGTGTGTGTGTGTGTGTGTGTGTGTGTGTGTGTGTGTGTGTGTGTGTGTGTATGTGTGTGTGTGTATGTGTGTGTGTGTGTGTGTGTGTGTGTGTGTGTATCTCTGTGTGTGTGTGTGTGTGTGTGTGTGTGTGTGTGTGTGTTAATTTAGATTAACATGTATGGTGAACTGGTATGATAATGTGTATGAGAATCAATACTCCAACCATAGATAATGTGAATCAGAATGCTACATTTTATTGCTATAATTCTGTGCTTAATACATGTATCATTTCAAAACACTCACACATACATACATGTACAAACACAGAGTACAACCTGACAGACACACACACTGTAATGATAAAGGGACACCCTGGAATCCCTAACTGTGATAATGCTATTGAATTTATAAGTAAAACAGCAACTTACCTTTGCTCTGGCAACAACAAGCTTGTACTCCTCTCTCTCTCTGTTTGCTGCAGCAAGGTGTTGAACTGCAGCTGTTGCCAGTTCCATCTTCTGAGTGTCAGTCATGGTTAATGACTTCATTTGCTGCAGTGCATAGTTGTTTCTCTGACATTGCCAGCAAAGGTCTGTCCTAGGCTTCATAGGCAGGATGTCAGGAAGGTGTTTCTTCCACAGGTATAAGAACGTACGTTTTGAAACGCAGCGTCCACCATCGGCATCACAGGCAACAGAATACTCTTTGTGCACAGCAGTTTTAGTGGATGAACAGGGAAGCAGCTTCAAGTCATCTCTATGGTAGCCTGGGATTCGACCCGGAAGAAGGATTCCATGCACTTCTGCGTAATTCGAAATGAAGTCTACTACCTTCTTTTGTTCCTCAAATGTTAAGGCCTTATAAGGCTTTCTGTTGGTGTTGCCATGTTGCCTTGGGGTCAACCCATTTTCTTTATAATGTTTAATCAAGTGGTCCAGTTTCTGACTCCCAATGCAATGGACATACTGAAACAATTCACGGCATATTTTGAATCCATTCAACATGTACTGACTGCGGCACTTCTTTCTTGGAGTATTCTGCCGACGCTTTGTATTCACCGTCATTGGACCAGTTTGAAGAAACGCCTTCAGTTGGCTGAAGATGGCATTGTCCAGTTCTTCTTTTGTCATTGTCAGGTGATGCATACGTAATTCGCACAGCTCTTCTGACTTAAACTGCAGATAGCAAGGCTGTTTATCATTCAGCTTACATGCACACTGGAAGGGAGCAGACAGCTTTGGGTCAGGCTTTCCAGCGTTCTCACTGAAGCAGGCTGTTCCATCGTCAAATTCACTATTAGTGTTACAAGTGTCCGCCTTGAAAATGACTGGTGGACGTATCATGTCACCCTCAGCCTCGTCTGGGTCATCAGCTGAAAACAAACAGTATGCACACCTTGTACAAATCTACAATATGAAACTGATAATATTAAATATAAATTATCAACACACATTCACACACATGTATACACAATTTTAATCATGTATGCTCACCAACACACAAAAATACACACATGCACTCATGTATAAACTGTAATCATGTATGCACATCAACACACACACACACACACATGTTTATGTGCATGCACACACACACACACACACACACACACACAACACACACACACACACACAACACACACACATGTTTATGTGCATGCACACACACACACACACACACACACACACACAACACACAACACACACACATGTTTATGTGCATGCACACACACACACAGATTATGTACAGCACTGCCCACCCCCCACTGACAATGAAAATCAAACAAAGAAACTTTTTTTTTTTAATTTAATAAATGTTAATAGGCCTTTAGCATGACAATGTCAAATATACTTAATCAAGTGTGAAAGCATGCCATAATTATTGATAATCTGTGATGGTGCAGCACTTGGTAGCCTAGTGAAAACAAGAGGGTTTTCCAGCTTTCGGTTTTGCCTTGTCAGTCTGCGGCTAAAAATAGCATCAGCATTACCAAATTAGATCACTTGTTTTTATGAATTTTGGGTCTACTTACATTATAATTTACACAAATCAAATGGATACGACTTATTCCTTTCATGATAATAATTCTAGTTCGCCAGTAATTCATACAAGGTTATGAACACACCAAATAAACTTTCGAAGTGAAAGCAATCATGACATGACATCAACAGTAGGCCTACTTACCAGAACTAGATTCCATGTGCTCGTCTTCAAAACCATTCGGCATGGGCATAGAATCCTCTTCATCACTGCTGGAATCTATTTCTGACTGTCTGTCATCTCCAAAGTAGTCTGTCACTGCTTCAACTAATTCTGGAGAAGTGAAATCAGCCGTTTCCGACAACATTTTACAGAGCTGTGCGCTCGACACTTTCCGACGCGCCGCCATTGTTTTGCTTCGACTCGTGTGTTGACAACACACACAGTTGGGGGTCACTCACTTTCTGTAATTATTGCGGCTTGTAGAAAAAACGTAGAGCGAAAAAAATTCAGACTTTGACAGGAAATGTATGATAGTTTTCAAAGAAATTAAAAGAGAAGGATATAATTGTAGCAATGATTAAACGAGCTTCAGTTAAAATTGATCACGGGTATGTCGCTCTGAACACACTACCGCCTGAAAAATCGAATTAATACGACCGAATACAACACGAAGAGAAACAATGACCGTGAAAGTAGGGCCTAGAGACTAGTTACAACTTACAAGTTGTGTCCTTTCACTTACTACGACTGGTTTTATACAATGAAAATCGTGTTCAAAGTAGGTCAAATTAGTCCGTTGCTTTTGCTTAATTTCCCATCACATCCCACAGAAAAATATTTAATTAAAATAGTTTTAGCTTGTATTTGTTGATAATACTTTGGAATTTAATAGAAAAAACACCATTGAACCCTAAAATACAAAAATTTCATCATCGATATGTTTAGGGTCAGTTACTTTCACAGCCTGTTGCGCGAAATCTCGACTGGCGACTTATCCGTGATTTTCATGTGCACCGCCACACATTTCTCCTTATTGCTACCTAAAGTCATCTCACCAACATCTTGTCG
>JAPXFY010007345.1:0-5000 GCA_030674185.1 Monoplex corrugatus | reverse complement strand
TCAAAGGGTTAAACTGTTGCAGTTGGTGGATAGGGTGCGGGATTCAGAGGGTTAACATTCCCCCTCAGTGGATCTGTCTTACAGCTAGATCTTGCTAGGGGAACCCTTCTTAAAAAAACCCCAAAAAAACAAAACAACTTGAACAAACGTCTCTTTAGAATTACTGGAAATACATGTTTTCTTTTTTATTTATTTCTTTTCTTTTTTTTTCTTTTTTTTTCTTTTTTTTTCTTTCTTTTTGAAATATTCTTGTAAATGGTGAAATCTGGGCTAATTGAAGGCGATACGTAGTTTGTTGGTTTGCAAGCGCGAAGCAAGTCTACGGGCTGCTTGGAAAACCAAACCTGTGGGTACAGCATTGTCAATATAGCACTAATAACAACAATGATAATAATAATAAGAAAAATAATGAGGATGATGAAGATGTTGATGCTAATAATAACGATTCTTATAACAGTGATGATGATATTGATAACATTAGTAATGATAAGAATAACAACAACAGCAGGAACAACAATAAACAGTAGCAGTAGTAGTAATAATAATAAACAATAATAATGATGGTATTATTGCTACTATTATTGATGCTGCTGCTACTACTACTATTGCTACTAGTACTACTACGACTACTACTATTACTAATAATAGTAATAATGACAATGATAATGATACTAATAATAACAATAACAATATTATGACAACAATAATAAAAATAGTATTGATGATAATGATGGCGACAACGACGACGACGCCGATGATAATATGATGATGATGATGATGATGTGATTGAAGCGTTTCACTTGCAAACTCGGAAACTTGCATTTTTAATGAATTTAGGCCGACAGCCCCTTCCGCTGGGGGGTGGGGGTGGGTGGGGATGTTGAGGTAGAGGAATCATGGGACTCACATTTTGTTCAAATGCAATTCAAACCACAATCAATATACAGCAATGTACACGCATGTGAACAGTTTGTAAATGATTGATATAGAAACAAGCATATAATGGTTCATGTTCGTATGTTAGAAAACACTTATTTTCTCTCTCTCTTTTTTTATTCTTTTCATAAAGGCAGCGACCAGAAGCTTTACGAAGTTTCATATTATGGTGTCTATAGATTTCTTTGTCGTGCTGCTAACATAAACACCTTCTAAGCCCATCGCCTTCAGCGAAATTTAAACTACATAATTATTTGACACGATTGTGAATAGAGGGTATTTAAAACAGTTAAACGTGTCTCGTTTTCCCCGTAACAACTGGGACAAACTGGATTTATAGTGTAGACGAAAAGCGTGAGCAGATAAACTGGACCACGCACACCTATTCTAAGCCATGCTGTAGCATTTCTACACACTTCCACACGTAGTATTCGGGCCTGCTTTGTTACGAAAAATAAAGACTGGCATTTATAAAAACAGCGAACAACTTGTCCTGGTGTCTGAAATGGTTTCGCCGGTTGAGTGGCAGACAGAAACTGCTGAGAAATATCTTTCATTCAATACTTCACCGAAATCTGAAAGTTTTGACAAAAAGCGTGACTGATAGAGGCAGACGTTTTCAAAGCAAATACATGTCAAACCCTACACCCGGGCGAGGAAGACGGACGAAATACATGTCAATCCCTACGCGCGGGCGAGGAAAACAGACGAAATACATGTCAACCCCTACAAGTGGACAAGAAAGACAGACGAAATACATGTCAACCCCTACACGTGGGCGAGGAAGACAGACGAAATACATGTCAATCCCTACACGTGGGCGAGGAAGATAGTGCATGTCAACCCCAACGCGTGGGCGAGAAAGACAAACGAAATACATGTCAACCTCTACACGCGGGCGAGGAAGACAGACGCAATACATGTCAACCCCTACATGCGGGTGAGGAAGACAGACGAAATACATGTCAACCCCTACATGCGGGTGAGGAAGACAGACGAAATACATGTCAACCCTTACACGCGGGTGAGGAAGACAGACGAAATACATGTCAACCCTACATGCGGGCGAGGAAGACAGACGCAATACATGTCAACCCCTACACGTGGGCGAGGAAGACAGACGAAATACATGTCAACCCCTATACCCGGACAAAGAAGACAGACGAAATACATGTCAACCCCAACAATACGTGGGCGAGGAAGACAGACGAAATGCATGTCAACCTCTACATGCGGGTGAGGAAGACAGACGAAATACATGTCAACCCCTACACGTGGGCGAGGAAGACAGACGCAACACATGTCAACCCTAAACCCGGACAAAGAAGACAGACGAAATACATGTCAACCCCAACAATACGTGGGCGAGGAAGACAGACGAAATGCATGTCAACCTATACATGCGGGTGAGGAAGACAGACGAAATACATGTCAACCCCAACATGCGGGTGAGGAAGACAGACGAAATACATGTCAACCCCAACATGCGGGTGAGGAAGACAGACGAAATACATGTCAACCCCAACAATACTTGGGTGAGGAAGACAGACGAAATGTATGTCATCCCCTACATGCGGGTGAGGAAGACAGACGAAATACATGTCAACCCCTACGCGCGGGTGAGGAAGACAGACGAAATGCATGTCAACCCCTACTACACGCTAGCCAGGAAGACAGACGAACTATAAAGGCCGTAGGAGGCTTAACAATCACCAAAACGGAATGTTAATAAAAGCATGTTTTCGTATGTCAGTCGGTTATGCAGCGATGATTGTTCAAAATAAATAAATAAATAAATAAGTAAATAAATAAATAGATAAATGAATAGATAAATGAATAGATAAATAAATAAATAAATGTATGAATATATAGATAAATAAATAAAATAAATAAAAAATAAAGCGATAAAAGTAAAAGCTATAAACATATTTGTCCTACAGTCTGTCTCTGGCAATCACACACACACACACACACACTCACACACACGTCACACTCACTCACTCACTCATTCATCACACACACACACACACACACTCACACACACAGTCACACTCACTCACTCACTCATTTCACACACACACACACACACACACACACTCACACACACAGTCACACTCACTCACTCACTCATTCACACACACACACATACACACACTCACACACACAGTCACACTCACTCACTCACTCATTCACACACACACACACACACACACACCACACACACACACCACACACACACACACACACACACACAACACACACACACACACACTCCTCTCTCTCTCTCTCACACACACACACACACATCACATACACACTAATGATTATAGCAACAGTAATAATGATAATAATAAACATCATATATAAAACACAAAACAGTCAGTGTCAGAAATGCTCGCTGCAATTTACCCCCCCCCCCCCCCCCCCCGCCAACATTTGTTTTTTCGAAAACAAATTGGAAGGGCTGAAAACACACACACACACAGATACACGCACGCACACACATACACGCACGCAAATACAAGTATACTCATACGCACGCACGGCGCGAACACAAACACAACACACACACACACAACACACACACACACACACACACACACACACCACACACAACACACACACCACACATACACACACACACAACACAAAGTGAAACAGTGTGAATTGTTCGCCGCAAATACACTTGACATTTTTACAGTATTTTGTTTTCAATGCGTTTAGCTGAATACGAAAATGAACAGCAACAATCGTTCTCAAATGATATATGGAAGAAAACTGCAATTTTTTACACACATTTTGAAATGAAAGTTTTATCATTTGTTGTGACACAAACTTTTCATGGAAATGTTCATGAAAACGAATCCATGAGGCTGATTCTAGCAAGTTGCAAGCTTCTTTTACGGAAGTATTAATACGTAATTCTGTAGTATTATCAGAATTGTGTGCACCTTGCTTAGCTGCTCTGTCAACTACTTCGGTGCCGTGAAGACCAACGTGAGAAGGCACCCAGCATAAACTGAGATCTGTACCTTTTATCCTTAAACGATGTATAAGATGATTTGCCTCAGCAATTAAGTCAGGTCTTGTGTCTATATCAAAAGACTGCAAGGCATATAATACAGATTTTGAATCAACAAAGAGAACTACTTTGAAAAATACATGTGTAAGGTTTACTAGATAATGCAACGCTTGTAAAATAGCGACTAATTCCGCTGTAAAGATAGATATATTTGCCCCAATGAAAAATGACTTTATTATTTTATATTTTGGGAACATAAAATGCTGCTCCAGCACATTTATTTTCTAATGAACTGATCCATCGGTAAAAATATGTAGATGGGTACGGTATTTTTCATCGATGTGTTCTCTTGCTCTGCATATCGAAATGTTAACGTTTTCATATTTCTTAGCATCTGTATAATCAATATCAAAAGTAGCTTTTAGCATTTCCCATGGTGTTTCAGCTATTTCATCCAGATTTATGTTAGACTGTTTGACCAGGTCAGATACATAAGTTGCAACAGTCATTTGTGATGAAATGTTCTTTGCTCGTTTCGGAAAGTCAACATCTGACCTGATTTTTACTTCCTTACTCACAAAATTGTCCGTTTGTGAAGAAGTTCTAACGGCAAACTTTGCTGTCGCTAACTCACGATAGTTGTTCAGAGGCAGAATTCCAGCAACTTTGTACGTTTCCAGGCAAGAAGCATGGACTGGTACACCTAGTGCAATTTTAAGACTTTTACAGTCTAAGCTTTGAATCTTCTTTAGTAAATATTTTGGTGCACTGAAGAACACTTCTTGTGCATAGGATAATTTAGATCTTACAAGTGCTGTTGACAGATGAAGTAGTATGTTTGTATCCATTCCCCAGGGTAATCTGCTTATTATCTTTAGAAAATTTAAGGCTTTCCTTGCTTTTGTTAAAATATAATCAAATGGAATTCCAGGTTAATTTCGATGTTATAAAGACTCCCAGAAATTTTACAACCTGCTTGTAATGTAGCACTTCACCATGCAGTTTGAAAGTAGGCAAGTGACTTAAAGTACCACCCAGGATT
>JAPXFY010007344.1:0-10939 GCA_030674185.1 Monoplex corrugatus | reverse complement strand
CTCAGTCAGTATTTAAGTTGTTTTTTTTTTTTTAATGGTTTTTTTTCCATTTTTAAAGAGTAATTGCCTGTGTAAACAAAAAATTTACAAAGTTTTGCCTTTCGGTCATGATTTTACCCTTCACGTAGCCTTCATGGTTGTCTGGGTTTCCACCCTCTTCTCCTTCTCTCTCATTGTCGCTCCCCCACCTTCTCACCAAACATGAACCCTTCAGCGGGCCTGATCTACATAATTGTATACACCAAAGTTCATATCTTGAAAAGTGACTGTACGCCGAGACGTGTTGCTTACACGCGATCCAAGCGAGTCAACTGGCGACCAGGACGGCTGGTGGGGGTACATGCACAAAGCAACAGTTGATAAACGTGAAGACTTGAAAAAGATTAAGCAAGCCAGTCGTCTGCCCATGTGTCGTGTTACCGTGTAACCAAGGTGCGCCATTTATTGCTTTTTTGCGTCTGATGAGAAAAATCTTTCAAAAAAAACAAAGAAACAAAAATAATCTAGTTGATAACTGAAATGAAATATCTTTTCGCACAAAAACTTGGGACACAGCAACCGTTTCCTAAAAGATCTGTATGGACAAAGCGCCGTTTTAAAAGAAAAAGTGTTTCTCTCCCCCCCCCCCCCCCCCCCCCCCCTTTAACGTTCCAATTTTTTCTCGGATGCCATGTTGTTACTCCTCTTTTGCCTACACTGCAACGGTATGTTGCGCACAGGTCTGCATACTTCTTCTTCAACTGGAGTGCAGTGTGTTGGAATCTTGGCTTCTTTACCGCAAGAGAAACACCATGCAGCTCCTTATCCGACATTTTTATTTTATTTTATTTTATTTCATATTTGTTTGTATTATTTTGTTTTATTTTATTTTTATTTCATTTTATTTTTTTATTGTTATTTTTTTTTATTTTGTTATTTTATTTATTTTACTTCATTTTTTTTTTTTTTTACTACAACTTTTTTTTGTACTAGGACCACGGCAGATAATTACGCTTATTGTGCAGTACAAAAACTCTGGCATTCTATCTGCACTCTCAGAAACCTCGCGTTTTCCGCTTCCGTCGCCACGAGAGGAGCAAGGTAACAGCGCCAAATTATTTACTTGCAAGAACCCGACGTTCCAGTGTCTTTAACATAACCTAAAAAGTATTATGGGAAACAACAATCTACATGTCGTGAATTTATCCATTTGAATGCGTTTCATATTTAACCCAAAAACACATTCCGCGCAATATTTTCAAAACAGTGAAAAAAAAAAAAACGGAACTGTGAAACCGAGTTTCAACCATTCTGTTTTTGATAACGTTTTCCAACCCATCTCACATTCGCCTTGTTTTCGATATCCAAACTCACTCACTCCACCCCTGCTTTCTTCGCTCCCTTTGTCACCACAAGACTGGAACCCTCATCGCCCTGTCATCTGGGAATGTGCCAGTCTGTCGCTCTTTGTACTGTCGGTGAGTGTAAGCTTAGCGAAGGAGAGTTCACACTGATAACTTAATCCTTGATTATTATGGTGACCTTCTTTTGGGCCGTTAGGGGATTATGATCTGACCCTTCAACCTTTTTGTTTTGCTTTACTTTTTTGGCTTTCCCCATCCCTACCCCCTTTTCCTTTTCCTTTCTTTTCTCTGTCTCGTTCATATTTCTTTTTCATCTAATCACCAAACCCCACTCACCCAAAACATAAACAACCCTCCGCACAGAAAAACACGCGCGTGGCACCAAACGCGCGCAGACACCAAAACATACATACACACGCGCGCGCCATGCACCCTAAATACATGTGCGCGGCCATACACTGCATGTGACACACAAGAACTTTTACCACAAAAAACATACGCACGAAAAAACAGACACACACCCAACACACCAAAGCACGCACAACGCACGCACTGACACCACATGGGAAAGACACTCCAGACACAACACGGGAAAAACACACAAGCACACACAAAAACACCACACACAAACGCACGCACACACGCCGCACGCACACGCACACACAACACACCCCACCACACACACACAACACACACCCACACACACACCCCCACCACACACACACACCGTAGGTATATACCCCTTTTTCCCCTTTCCCAATCAAAGCCACTAGATGGGAAGAAAGTAATTCCATCTTACGCCTATTTAAAATTAAAAAACGAAGACTATTTGGGTTAAACCCCTACATTCTAGCAGACCTTTCTGACCTTTCTGTTTAAAATCGTCTTAATGTCCCCTCTCCCTCCCCCTACCCCCTCCCGCATTTAAGTGTTGTTAGCTCAAAGGTCGTTTTTATATCCTTTATTATCATTCAAGGATTAAGGTACTCTGTACTGGTTTTTTGCAATTTTCCCATGTCACTTTACTTTTTCCCAAAGTCATTTTTATTGCAACGTGAAATTTTTTTTTTTGTTTTGTTTTTTGTTATTTGTTTTTTTTTTTTAAAAATTTTCAAAAATATTTCTTGATAGCGTCTGTGAAAAAAAAATCGAATATTCCCCTTTTTCTTTCTGTTTCATTTTTTTAAAACCGAGATGAACCTTCTTGAACTTTTCCATTTACATCCTTCTCGCCCCCCTCCCTCTTCATCGACATAACCTTCTCCCATTCCCTATTTGGAAAAAACAGGCCAACGATTTTCATTAAGGTCCCATAGTGGAATACCCTAAAACCCTTAGGAGAAGTCTATACTCTTTCAAAAAATCATCAAAACACTCTTCTCGTGCCTCTTTCCTCTTCGTGGTCTTCTTTTATGTTAAAATATGACAACCAGATGGTATTTTTTGGTGTGGTTTGGGGGTTGTGTCTCGGCCCGTGCTTTGGGTGTTGGGGTTGTGTTTGTGTTTGTGTTCTTTTGGTTTGTGTTGTGGTTTGTGTGGTGTATTGTAAAGGAGAACAAATTTTTTTGGCTGGCGCTATATAAATGTTTTTATTAATTTAAAATTATTATTTCAAGTCGTTTTGTTTCATTCGTAAGTCATGTTTGAACTTGTTTCGTGGTTTTTGAGGGTTCTCTTTTTGGTATTTTGATGGTTGTTTTACATTGTAATATTTGTAAAAAATTTTTGTTTTGCAAATTAAGCGCTGGTCAATTTGCTTGGAAATATGCCTATATAAATTAAAAATTTTTATATTAAAAAAATTTTGAAACGTGGTTTTCTGGAAAACATTCCTCTCCAATCAGAGTCAAAAAGTGTTTGTTCTCCCAACCGTTCCCCGGCATTTCTTTATCGTACCCCTGTTGTACGGTACTGGGACACCTTAAACAACTTTCCCCGTCACCCTGGTAAAGATATGACCCCAATCAATGGTTAGTCTTGGACTAAAAGGTTTTAAATCAGGGGCAGCAATGTCTTTCGAAAAAAGTTTTGTGTGAATCAATGACTTTTTCAGGTAGTCAAGTGTGATAACTACAGGTATTCAGTGACAACTAAAAATGTAAATCAGTGACACTACAGATGGTCAATCATGACAACTACAGTTTGGTCATCATGAAAACTCCAAGGTCAATCAGTGAAAACCTACAGATGGTCAATCGTGACAACTTTAAACGGGTTTGGTAAATCGTAAAAAAATAAGAGGTCAATCATGAAAACTCAGGGTCAATCAGGAAAAACAAAGGTAAATCAGGAAACTACGGGGTCAATCAGTGAAAAATACAATGGCAATAGTGACAACTACAGATGGTCAATCAAAAATACTTTGGTAAATAGTGAAAACTAACGAAATGGTCAATCAGTGAAACTAAGGGTCAATCAGGCCCCGTTCCCTACGTCGAAAAACTGGGAGTAAAGGACCAGGCACTAAAGGAAACACAGAAAAGCATCTGAAAAACTTTCCAGTTTTAGGGCCCTGGGGAAAAAAAAAGGGCTTAAAATCCTCTGGTCAAGTCAGTATAAAACTACAGGTATCAAATTCATGAACTTTCTACAGGTAAAAATTTCATGACATCTCAGGTTAATCAGGAATTACGGGGTCAATCAGTGAAAAATAAGGTATCAATCATACATCTACGGTCAATCAGTAATCAAAGGTCAATCGACATTCGGGTCATCGACATCTAAGGTCAATCATTGACTTTTAAAAGGCAATCGGGGACATTACAGGTCAATCAGTGAATTTTTCAGGTCAACGGGACATTACAGGTCAAATCAGTGACAAAAAACCCCCCCCCGGGGCCAATCAGTGACATCTACAGGTCTCAGGACTCTAAAGGTCAATCAAGAATTTCTAAAGGCAGGTAAACAGTGACTTTTCTACAGGTAATCATGAATTTAAAAACAGGTCAATCAAGGGAACATCTAAAAGGTCAGGTCAATCATGAAAATTCAGGTAATTTTCCCGGTACATCTACAGGTCAATCAGTGAATTAAAAGGGTAAATTAGTGAATCTACAGGTCAATCGGCATTTCAGGTCAATCGGCTTTCTAAAGGTCAGGTCAATCAGTGCATTACAGGTCAATCAGTGCACTACGGGGCAACAGTGCTTTAAAACAGGTCAATCATGCATCTACGGTCAATAAAGTGATTTTCCCGGTCAATCAGTGCATCTACAGGTAAATCATTTTAATTTTTACAGGTCAATCGTGCATCTACAGGTCAATCAGGCATCTACAGGTCAATCAGGGCATCTACAGGTCCAATCAGGCATTACAGGTCAATCAACTCTACGGGGTAAATCGACATCAACGGTCATCAGCATCTACAGGTAAACCCAGACATCAAACGGGTCAAATAGTGCATCTACGGGGTAATAAATGCATTACTTTTCCAACCGAGCTCTACAGGTCAATCGGGGCATCTCCCAGGTCAATCAGAACCCAAACAGGGTCAATCCATTAGGGGGTTTCAATCAGGTCTCAAAAGGGTCAATCGTGTATTTTTACAATGGTAAAATTTCAGTGTCATCTGCCTAGATCAACGTGTCTCTACCTTATGGTCAATCAGTTATCTCCCTAGGGTTCAATCGTGTCATCTGCCTAGGTCAATCAGTTTATGTAAGATAGTCTGTCAGTGACATCAACGGGGGACTAATTAGTGATGTTTTTAAGATGGTGAAGTCAATGATGTGATTATAACCGTCATAAACCAGTCGTCACATGATAAAACAATTACATTGGCCATTTTAAAGGACTTGCCCGTCTGCGACCACTGAAAATCCATGGCAGGCTGAGAGTCCAGCACAGGGGTCAAAACTAAAGCTTCCCCCTCCCCTGAAAGGTTTTAGTGCCAACTTTGTGACAATTAAAGGGGAGTGTGGGTTTCGGGGAGACGGGTGAACGAGTGAATGGCGCGGGGGGGCAATTAGGGAGGCAGCGCTGTAGTGTGGGAAAAGGGAAATGGGCGGGATAATGAAATACCCACCCATATTTTCCGGGGATTTTTTACTGTATCGTCACCCCCCGGCAATAGGTGCGATGACTGGCTCGATACCGATACCCCCTCTCTCTCTCTCTCTTCTCTCCCCCCCTGGGGAGTACCAGGGATTTTTCAGAAAAAATGTACCCCCCTTCTGGGCCCTTTAAGATATTTCCTCTTTTCTGTCATTCGTTTTGTTTCTGTTTTGTTCTGCTTTCGTCATTTTTCCTATTTTTTTCTCCCTTGCGATCCATTCACATTGTATTTGTTCGTTTAAGTGCATTTTTTTTCTGGGGAAATGGATAGCGGAAGCAATATTAGGTCATTTTGGCCCATGTTTATATATTTTTAGTGCCCTTTACTGATGTTTTAAATTTGTATTCATGTATGGGTTTTTTTTAAATCCCTTGGGTTTTGGGATGTTAATTGGAGGGGGAAAAGTTTTTTTAAAACTTTTTTTTTTTTTTTTCCCCTGTTGAACATAGTGAGTTCTAAAATGGTTATCCCTGACAGGCTCTACGCAGTCGGCTGGGTTTTAAACAGAAATAAAAATAATACCTCTCTCTCTCTCCCCCAACCCCCTTTTAAAAAAATATAATAATACCTCTCTCCTCTTCTCTCTCTCTTTTTCTCTTTTTTTTTTTCTTCTTTTCTTTTTTTCTTTCGCCCAAACCCTTCATTGAAAGTTTGGGAGAGACCTTTAAAGAGAAAACCCGGTCAAATTGGTGACGGGGTATGGACAGCCGTTCAGAATACGAAGCTTAACATCAAGTCCTTTTTTTTAAAAAATTTTCCACCATTTTTCCTCTCCTTTTCTGTCCGTTTTGAGGAAAAACTTTCCGATATTTTACGGAAGACAGCTGGCTGAAGGGGGCAAGTGAACAAAAACGCGGCCAGGGGAATGGCCGTGGTGTTTTACCGCTAAAAATACCCTGAATAATGAAACCAACCATTCTCAATAAAGTTTTTTCAGCGTCGTACGAGCTGTCTGAGAGCGAGAGAGAGAGGGGGGGGAATGGAGGGAGAAAAGGGAGAGGGAAGGGGAAGAGGAGGAAAGAAGAGAGGAGGGTGTGTGTGTCTGCGTGTGTTTGGTGTCGACAGGGGGCCGACTGGTGGTCGTTGAGCCATAAACTGAGATCTGATATTTGAGTTCAATCCCGCAGATGTAAAAAGTGGCTTGTTGGCTGCCAATAAATGCCAGTCACTCTGCTGGTATAGCACAGTGTGTGTGTGTGTGTGTGTTTTTGTGTGTGTTTGTGTGTGTGTGTTGTGTGTGTGTGTGTGTGGGTGTGGTGTGTGTGGTGTAAGTGCCGCGTGCGTGAGTGCTGTGCGTGTTTGCCAGTGTGTGTTGTTGCCTGTTTGTGAACAAGCATGTTTTGTGGTGGGGGTGGATGAAGTCTGCTTGCACTTTTCAGTAAACAAAAAATGCTGAAGGTATACCATATGACCCAATAAAATCGGCATGTATGCCCTAGTTTCCCTTAAAGAAATGCAAAGGTACCACAAAAAACCCCGAAAGGTTAAGGCCCTACTTGAAGGTGGACCGGAGAAAAAATAAAAGACACAAGAAACTCAGAAAGGAAAGAACAACAGGCAACATCGGAAAAAGATAGAGGAAATAGAGTGAGAAAAGAAGAAGGAAAAAGGAAAGGGGAATAGAAAAAGAGAGAGACAGAGAATAGAGACAGAAGCGAAAAAAAAGACCAAAGAGAGAGAGAAAAAAGACAGGGGGCAACAGACGGGGGGATAGAGAAATAGGTGAGAGAGAGAAGAGGAGAGGGAAAGAAAAAGTGAAGAAAAGAAAAAGAAAACGAAAAGGGTAGAAAAACAGACAGCGAAAAAAGACAAGAAGGAGAAAAGGAAAAGAAGGAAAGAGGAGATAGAGAAAAGAGTGAGGGGAGAGAGAGAGAGAGAGAGGGGAGAGAGAGAGAGTGAGGGGAGTCAGAGACACAGAACGAAGGACAGTGAGAGAGTGGAAGGGTTTGGGGGTGGGGGGAAAGGGCAGACAGAAAGGACACTGATAAGTTTTACACGACACAAAAAAAACAAAGGGGGCGGCGACAGAACAAAAGAAGACAGACAGTACACAGAGACTGTTTCTCTCAAAAAGGTCAAAGTTGTTTAAAGAGCAAAAAAAAATCGAAAAAGGGGACAGTTTATGTCAGTAAAACAAAAGTAGCTGGGGAGTTATGGTTTTCGTGTTTTCGTTTCATCGGGCGAAACCAGAACGACGAAAAGAGAATAAAAAATTTTATCTGAACGAAACAAGGGGGCCACGATTAAAACGATCCGGAAGGTGAAGTTTTGAAACGTCTTTATTTCTCTTTTTTGTTTTTAAACGTCTTTTTCAGTCTTGAGGGGGGGGGGTTTTTTTTTTTTTTTTAATTTAGTGTTTATTTTGAAGTCTGGGTGTGTCTTTATTCGGTTTTGAAGGTTTTTTTATAAATTTTTTATTTTGTTTTGAAAATCTTGATTTGTCTTTATTTTTTTTTGAAGTCTTTTTATAAAGTCTTTATTTTGTTTTGAAAAAATCTTTATTTCGTCTTTATTTGTTTTTGAAACGTCTTTTTGTCTGATTTTTTTTTTAGGAAGTGTTTACCGTAGTGTTTTGTCTGTTTGGTTGGTTTTTTTGTTTCCTCTTTTCATTATCCCGATTATGTTACCCCCCCTTTTTTTTTTTCTCTTCCCCCTCTCTCTCTCTTTTTTTTCCCTTTGTAGAAAATATGGTGTTTTGGTTTCCCGGAGCTCTACTTTTTACATACATGTGCATGACAAAGGCACAAACGACGATAAAAAAAGCACATCAACCCAATTTAGTACAGAGTCTCCCTCGTCCACAAAAAGCCAAACCATTTTCACCCCCTGACAAGAACCAACAGAACCCCCTGTTTCTGTAAACAAAAAAGATCTGATGGCATAGCATTGTGCAATTATCACAAAGACGTTACCCCAAACCGCCCTTTTTTTCCCTTTAAGACACGTTTTACAAAACGACACCTGAATGATAAAAAACGCTCAACCCGGGAGACACGTTTTTTGTTTGCATCAAGTGTGGGGGGTTTTTCTTAAAGGTCGTACATTTAATTTTGTGAAAAAGATGTACTTGTAACCTCCCCCCCTCCATCCCCTTTTTTTGTTGTCTGTCGTCTGTCTGTCTTCTGCTTCTTCCTCTCTCTCTCTCTCTCACCCCTCTCTTCTCTTCCTCTTCCTCCCAACATTTGTCCTGCATTTATTTATTGTCTAGGGTTCCCTAACTTCCAAAGGGAGAAAAAGTTTTTAAAAAAAATGTTGCCCCTGCCCCTTTTTAAAAAACCCCATTCATTATTTTTTTTAAATTTGTTTTTTCCCCCCCAAATTGTTTACTTTTTTTTTGGGGTTTTTTAAATTATTTTTATTTCCCCAATGTTATTTTGGGGTTTTTTTTTTTTATGCCCCAAAGACCTTTATTTATTTTTTTATTTTGCCCAAGTTATTTGGAGTTTAAACCCCCAATGTTACCTTTTGGGGTTTTTTCCCCCTTTCTTTGGGGGTTTTTTTTAGCCCCAAGAACCCCTTTTTGGGGTTTTAAATGCCCCACCTTGGGTTTTTCCCCCCTTTATGGGGTTTTCGCCCCAATGAAACTTTTGGGGAATTTATTAGCCCCGACCTTTTTATTAATAAAGTTTTTTATTTTACCCCCCCCCCTTTTCCCCCCAAAAAAACCCCCCCCCCCAAAAAACGCCCTTTCCATTTATTTTGCCCCGGGGGTTTGGTTTTTTTATTTAATTTAAACCGGATTTAAAAAAGGGGTTTTCCGGGGTTTGGGTTTTTTATGGGTTTAAAAGGGTTGCCCCCAAACCAGTAAAAAATTTTTTAAAAACCGAAAATTTCCGGGCCCCGTTGTGATTTTTAAAGTTAAAATTTTGGGTAGAAATAATGCCAAATTATTTATTAAGTGAATGTCCAAATTTAGATTCAAACTAAAAAATGGCAATTGTTTTGAAAGGTAAAACCGAGCCAATTTGTTTTTAAAATGAATTCGGACGAAAGTTAAAATTGCCCCGTCATTTTGTTGGGCTAGCGCCTGAATGGCCCCCGGTTGTTTTCGCTTAATGTGTTTTGTTTGAAAGCCCAGTTTTTTTTTGTTTTTCTGGGGGTTTTTTTGATTGGGGAAGATTGCTGTTTGTCAAATTTTAATTTTGTTTTTTTAAAAAAGGGAAAAACCATTCTTCTCCCCGGAGTGTGCATTGGAAGAAAGCGGGTAGTGTAAAATAGTTTTTGCCCTGTGGGAAAAGTATGTGGTAAAAAAAATTTAAAAATTTTTCGACCTTTTGTTGTAAAAACTGGCTTTTGAAAAAAGAGCAAATATGTAAAAAATATCGTTTTTAAAACTGAAAATTTTAAATAGAAATTGGAACCTTTGAAAAAGGGCTTTTTTTCTAAAAAACCCCCCCCCTCTCTTTTTTTAAAACCAAACAACCAAACACAAAAACAAAAACCCCAAAACCCACATTTAAATTAAGCTATCTGTCCAAACCAGGGGGACCCATTAGATTGGAAAAATAAACCCAAACCAACCACTTTTGCAAAATCAAAGGAAAAATTCCCTTCCACACCTTCCCCAATTTAAAAAAAATCAATTTCCCTTTCATAAAATTATTCTTTTTCCCCCAATAAGCCATAACACCCCTAATTTAAATTCAATTATAATCAATTTGCCCTTTAGACTTTTTTCAAAAGTTAAAACCTTCCCCCTCTTTAATTTTTAAAATTTAAAAAAAAATCCTACAATTCTTGATTGGGGTTTGGACGATTTCCGCCGTCTCTTGGTTTAGACTTCACTTCGTCTGATGATTAACCAAAATTAACGCCGACACTGCCGCTTGACAACATAATACTAATTTACCACTAACACCCAAAATTCCTGACAACACTATGCTAAATTTTTCGCTAACATAACATTGCGACGTGATGCAATTTAACACTAACATAAGTTGATGTGTAATGAAAATTTTCAAACATAACTCGACGACATGATGCTAATAAACGGAAAAACTAACGTTGATGATGCTAATTTCTAATTTAATGCTAACACAAAATCTGAGACCTGATGTAATTTTAACGTAACACTAACGTCTGATGGCTAATGCTAATTTTCGCTAACACTAACGTCGACGACATTGATGCTAATTTAACACTAAAACCCAACGTTGATGTGCTAATGCTAATTTTCGCTACATAAAGTCTGACGACACTGTGCTAATTTAACACAACACAACGTCGATGTTAATGCTAATTAAAAGATAACACATCTGACGACACTGATGCTTATTTAAAGGTAAACTAATTCTGTGATGAATGCAATTTAACGATAACACCAAAAAATTGACGACATTGAGCTAATTTAAAACTAACACTAACGTCTGTTTGCAAAACAAAAATTAACGATAACCAAACTGACGACACTGATGCTAATTTAAAAACCCAAAACAAAACGTTGTTTTATGCTAATGTAATTTTTAACGCTAACACCACATCTGACAAAATGATGCTAATTTTTAACGCTAACACTAACGTTTTGATGATGCTAATTTAAAAT
>JAPXFY010007343.1:2500-10940 GCA_030674185.1 Monoplex corrugatus | reverse complement strand
ATGCGTTGCATGACCCATTCGGCCCCAGTCATCATTACCTTTTTTACAACCGAAGGAAAAGGGGGGCAGATGAAAACCGGGGACATAACCACCATCAAAAAAACCAAACCCAGGTCCAGCCCCAGTCCCGGGCCCCTAGAGATATGGAAGCCCCCCTTTGACCCCACTCTGGGTCTTCATCTGTCTTTCGGGGGCCCCCCTGTCAACCAGCGGCATAGCTACCCAGCTCCTTTTTTTCTTATATATTTCCGAAGTTAGCAGTCGGAAGTCCCACGTTGCCAGACTTAACCACGGGGGTTTTTTTGAACGGGGCCCCCAAAAGGGGCCCAGGCTGATGTACAAAACACAGGCCATTTTGCTGTTCATTGAAGTTGAATGCCTGAAAGGGTTTCCCCAATTTTGGCCTCTTTCGAGCAGCCACGGTTTTCTATGCAGTCATCAGGCCTTGGTTCCCAAAATCAGCGGCCAACCCCCCAAATCCAAAGTTAAAAAGAAACACTTAAAATGTGCAGGCAAAAATGGGGTCCAGTCCCGATGCCTAAACCACTCTCCGGACAATCACCCCCCAACTCTGAGCCCCCAGAGCAAGAAACGCACACGCACACACACACACCCCCACACACACACACAACACAACCACAACACAACACACACACCACGACGGGGACACCATAGGGTATAATTATATAATAGAGAGAGAGAGAGAGAGGGGGAAGGGGGGGAGAGAGAGAAAGGAGATATTTATACACATACTTTTTGTATATATATCATGCATATGTATGCAGCAATTGTTATTGTATGTGTGTGTGACGATAGATAGATAATAGAAAATAATGATAACAAAAAATAACCAAGGGGGAGCGATGGGCGGGGGAGCCCCAATGCCTCGCGATTCTCGGGACAATAACCCCCCCCCCCCCCAAATCCGGACCCCAAAACCCGATAGCCATTCATCAAGATAAAAGGGGGCGTGATGCGTTGATGCCCCTTTGGGGGGCCCCAGTCATCGTTACTTGTTTACAAACGAAGGCAAGGTGGGCAGATGACAAACCCCCGGAATAACCACCATACAACACACACCAACCGGTCCACCCGCTCCCGGGCCCAGAGAGAATGGAAAGACCCCTCCTCCCCCACTTGGGTCTTCATCTGTCTTTCGGGACCCGCCTGTCACCAGCTGGCTAGCTACCAGCTTTTTTCTTTTTATATAGTCTCGACAGTTAACGTGGGAAGCTCCCAGCGTTGCCAGACTTAAACCACGGGGGTTTGTTTGAACGGCGCAAAAGTGGCCAGGCATGGATGCACGAACCAGGCCTTTTTGTGTTCATGAAGTCTGACATCCCTGAAGGGTTCCCAGTTTGCCGTTTTTCCGAGCAGCCAGCAGGTCTTTCTATCAGTCATCAGGCCTGTTCCCTGAAATCAGGGGGCCAAGCCACAACCCAAATTTAACAAAAACCACTTGAATGTGCAGCAGATGGGGTCCAGATCCCCGTTGCCTCCCCTCTCCCCGGGACAATCACCTCCCAAGCTTCGGACAGAGCAAGCACGCACACGCCACACACCACACACAAACACAAACACACCACAAAAGGAGAGAGACAGCACACACAACCAAAACACACACAAACACACAAACACCCCCACACCACACACAACCACACGCACAAGCAAGCAAGAAAAGCACCCCCCTACCCCCCCCCCTATAGCCACACATAACGCACGCAGCACACCCCCACCCCCCCACAAAAAGATGGAGGGGGTTTAGTTCGTCAATTGGGGGATTTTTAACATTAAGATTTTTGTTAAATGTTTTTTTAAATTTTTTTTTAATAAATTTCACGTACGTTGTCTTCCCCACACCGTGGGGCGGTATTTTTGCAGTACGTCTTAAGGGCCCCATCTTCGGGGGGGGGCCGTGCATGATGAGTTTTTTCCATATTTCTGAGCCACCGACCCTGACTTTACTAGAGAAAAAATTATAAACGTGCATATTTGTGCCCCTGGGGCTACAACTGAAGGGGTTAGCACTAACAGGTTACACACTTTTGTCCGGGAGATCGAGCGTTTGTTTTATTGATTGTTTGGGTTTGGGGTTTTTTCGTCGACCCCAACCCTAGGTGATTGGCGGACAGCGAAAACCACCCCAGGGAAGAGGGGAAAGGGGGGGACCATCTAATCCTATATGACCCCCAAGAGTAACAAAGATTAAGATAGGACAGCGAAAAGGCCAGTTTTAATGTAGCGACTCGGGATTCGAAACCCCAACCTTAGCATGTGAATCCGACTTTTCCCCCAAACTGAGCTACTGGGGCCCCTACCCGGGGAAGATCGGTCGTAGCACTGTTTTTCCCAAAGAGTTGATCGAATCCCTTATCCTAAAGACCCCCCAGACCTCCGATTCTGAGGATCTTACCAATATAGGCATTGGTTGCCCGTTACGAAGTGGCAAATGAAAAATTTTTTGAAAGAAATGGGTCAAGGTCAAAATGTAGGGACATTTGAAAGGTTTGAAAGAACCCTTTTCTCAGGAAATATATGTAAAGCCCTTGCTTGGGAAATTCTACAATATTTTTTTCTTTTTTAAAACAACCTGCCACTGCCTTTTGATGTGCTTTAAAGTTTTATTTAAATAAAAATTTTTCCCGTTTTTTTGTTCAAGGTCACAGTGCCCTGGAGAAGTGTAATATTTGCTGGGATCACTTGCATATTCTTCTTGCGATTTGGGTTTTTTTATTTTTTATTCCTGGGTAGTCAATTATTCATAGATTGGATAAAATGCGAAGAAAAAATAAAAAAAATCAAATTAAATACTTATTGGTCCATCGGGCTAAAGCAGAAAAGGGGACGTCCCCAGTCCATTAACGGCATGATGAGGCGGGTTATTTCCCTTGTGTTTTTCCCAAATTGGCGAGAAAACGAGCGAATTAATAAAACGGAACGGTAGTCGACCACTGTAAACGGGAATTTTAAGGGTGTTTTCACGCGGGCCCGGCCCCTTTTGTGGCCACTAGACGCTCCCAGCCAGGACACAATCACTGAAAAAAAAAAAAAAAAACAAGAAAAAAAAATAAGAACGCGTATTTTTTTAAAAACAAAAGGCGCAAATTTTCGCCCAACTGGCCTTTGTCAAAGGGAATTCCTTTTCTCACATGGACAGGCAGCAGGAAGTTTGTCTTTCTCTCCTAATTTTTGTGATTGGGTTTGTTTTTTTGTGATGTCTTTAACCCCTGCAAACCTTTTTTCAGCACTTCGAATCAGTCACTTTGACCCTTCCGTTCTAATACAGCATCGGGAATTTCTAAAAGTTCTCTGTGATGATTCTTTTGGTGAAATGCCATAGGCTCATATGATCTTCCTAAACCATGACCTGTGGACATGCTGTCAAAGGCCTTAGTGAAGGGTGAGGGCCCCTGAGCATTAAAGGAACTCTTAGTGTGAATATGTGATCTGGGTGTTTGGGTTTGGTTTTGAATTGCTTGTGATCCCGGAAGAAGGTACCTGAAGGGTTCAGACGTTCACCTCCCCAATAACAAAAAACGGGGTTCCAGGGTTCGCTCCCCCGTAGAAGCCCGACTTTTCTACTAAGTTTGATCGGAAAATCGAAAGAACGCAAAACCCTTGGGAAGGGGACGAAAAACGAGTCGGACCGTGGCCTTTGGCTGCGAAGCTAAAGATTCCATGAAATCATAAAGAACGGGGCATTCCCCGGGCTGCCTTGTAAAAAACCTGGAGAATAGGTTGTTTTTTAAGGTCCCTCCCCTTGAAAACCGTCAGCCTTCATGCCTTTCAAAACCTCGGTAAAAAAAAAAAAGTAAATATAAAATTGATTTAAATCGAGGGGAGAGGGGGGGGTCAGGGAAAAAGTTGAGTCTCTGCCACCTCATCCCTGGAAACCTAGGACCTCGGGACCTGATCAGTCGTGGGTTTATGTGCAAAAGGCTTGTGCCGTGATCATTTGAATCTTCCCATAATGTATAGGGAATTCTTTCCGAACGCGGGAATATCTTGACAGACTGAAACTGAAAACTCCGTTTATTGCACTCCTGTCGGATTGCCTTTTTTGGGGAATGCAAAAAAGGGCTCTGTTTTTCCAGCTTTCAGGCAATTCACCAAAAATATCTATTTGCCGTGTGTGTTGTGTGGGTGTGTGTGTGTGTGTTGTTGTGTGGTGTGTGTGGTGTGGTTGTGTGTTGGTGCGGCGCCCGCGCGGCGTGGTGCTTGCGCGATCCTGTCGGGGGTGGGGTCCCCACCGACTTTGGGGCCAATCGCCTCCTGCTGTCCCAGTCGACACCACTTTTCGTTTCTGCTTCTTCGTTTTCCACTGCCCCCATCGACCTTGTGTTTGAAACTTCGTCCCTCCCTGCCTTTTTTCCCCTTCCCCCTTCTGTCCCGGGCCGGGTTTGCCGCCTTCCCCTTCTGTCCCGGGGTGCCGCTTTCGTCTTCTGTCCCGCCGGCCCTTTTGCCTCATCTTCTTTCCGCTGGGGGCTGCCTTTGCCCTTCGTTCCCCCCCGGTCCCGCACCGAGGCAATCTGACGATGCTGTATCAAAGGGTTAAAACATTTGTCTTTTCCCCCAGGGGAGTCTGGGTTTAAAAAACCTGTTTCGGTACTGTCTGGACAATTTTCCCACCTCCCAGATCAACATAAAAGTTGGGACTTCCACAGACACAAAACATTAAAACACACGTTATAGATCCTGAAAACCATTCAGCCCCTTTGGCGGCTTAGAAAAACAGAAGACCCGCAGGCCACCCCTAAACCCACACGCGAGACGCCTTAATTATGGGCAAAAACAAAAAACAACAAAACAACAAAAATCAGCCACGCTAAATAACAAACAAATAAAAAAACAAACAAGAAATCAAAAAATAAAACAAGACAAAAAACCCAAAAAAGGCCATACATAAAAAAGCTTCTAACATATTCGTGTGCACTGGCATGTGAAGCTGCAGCCGGAATCGGGAGGGGGTGGTGGGGGTTGGGGTGGAGGATTCGAGTCGTTGCAGTAAAAAAGAAGACGAAACAAGGTTTTGTGTTTTGAAACACAACCAAAACGAAAAAAGGAATTTTTTGGGATTCGTTCCAATTACAAGAAATTCAAAACGGTGGTTTTTTGTTAAACCCCAAAAACAATGTAAGAAAATTTAATATTTTTTTAAAAAAAAATGGTTGGGAAAGACTTGTCTTCGGTTTTCAAAAAAATCAGTAGGTTTTTTTTGAACAAAACCTTGTTGGGTTTGGGGAGACTTGTTTTCGGCTTTCCCCAAAAAAAAATAGGGGGTCTTTCTAAATGTAAACGCTTTTTCGGGAGATTTGTCTGTAGGCACAAAAACAGTAGGATTTTTTCTTTGTCCTTTTTGGGTAAAAATCAGAACTTTATGAAGGTTTCTGATAGATTGCAATGCATTTAAAAAGAAGGGTTTCTTAGAAAAACTAAAGATTCCCATACTTTTTTGATCTTTTGTTCGTTGAATATTTAACATGACTGTCGTGGCTTTTTTTTGTTGATTAATTTTTTTTCTGGGGGAAAAAAAAATCCCAAAATGAAAAAATTAAATTTTTTTTTCGAAACAAGAAAGTGGAAGTTTTGGGAAAAAGAATGCGTTTAAAACATTTTTTTTTAAATATAATTTAAAGACTTTTTTGGGCGATTTTTGTTTGATATTTTAAAGAAAAAACTATATCGAGTGTAGCCACCCCCAGCGTGTGTGTGTTTTCGAGAGAGGAGAGAAAGAGAGAGGAGGGGGGGGGGGGGTTATTCAAAGAAACTGAATCATATTTGCAGGGGTAATGCGAAAGAGAAGGCATTTATCATTATCTTTTTATGTTTTGTTTTGTTTTTGTTGTCTCACTGTTTTTTCTTCTCTCAGGAATCTCGGAAAAAAAACCAAAAAGCTCACTCCCCTGTGTGGCTGGCAAAAGCCCCACGGGGTCCTTTGGTTAACAGATTATTTTACCGATGTGACTTTTAAGCGAAGTTCGTTCAGATAAATTTTGCGGGGAAAATAGAATAGCGTCAAGCCTACGGACAGTTCTCTTTCCCTTTTGCCTTTGAATCGTTTCCCGCTAAACACCCTGCTAGTTTCTTTGTTTCAGTGGTCTGCTTATTGGTTAAATTTTTTTTTCTGGATGAAAAAACCTCGACTTGTGTGGTCTCATCTTCCCCCAAAGAGCCCCCAAACACGCCAAAAAAAGGTAGGAGCCGGTTTTAGCCCAAAAATCCACAATGATTTTTTAAAGGGACTGATTGGGATTCGAACCCCACAACCTTTTAGCAGTAGTTCGTTGCGTTAACCAAAACCCCCGGGGATGGGCCTAATTGTTCAGTATCGGGATGTTTTCGGGGGTTTGGGGAGCCGGAATCAGGACGTTGGAGTAGTGGTGGGAGTGATGGGGAAAAATGTGAAAGGGGTGGGGGGGGGGGGGGGGGGGGGGGGGGGGGGGGGGGTTAGGTGGGGGTGGACTCCCAAATGCGCCCCCCTTTCTTGTGGGGTACTACGAATATGTCTACAGATTATGGGGTGTGTGTGGTGTGTGTGTGTGGTGGGGCGTGTGTGGTGTGTTTTTGTTTTTTGTGTGAGATGTTGGATGTGTGTGCGTGTGCGTGTGCGTGCGTGTGTGTGTGTGTATGTGTGTGTGTACGTGTGTGTGTTTTGTGTTCGTGGTGGCGAGTGAGTGAGAGAGAGACAGGAGAGGGAGAGGGAAAATTTATTTCCAAACCTGTAGCGTCGCCCCATAGCAGACTACAAATGCAGTCGTTTAAGCCCCTAGCCCCTGTTTCAAAGTGCTTTCAGTGTTAGTCTGTCTAAAGACGGGGTGTTGCCCGCCGTGCATCCTTTGTTGTGTGTGCGCGTGCGGTTGCCGCGTGCTACGTGCGTGTGATGTGCTTTAGGAGTGAAGAGGATGCCAGAAGCACAGTTCAATCTAAATCCCCTTTTTTCTTGGAAAGAATTAGGGAAGCTCTCCATCTCTGTCTTCTGTCCTGTCTCTTCTCTCCTCTCTCTTTCTTTCAATCTGTCTCTCAGTCACACTCTCTCTTCTCCTTTTTGTCTTCTCTGTCTCTCTTCAATCACACACCACACCACACACAACCACACACCACACCCCACACACCACACTTCCTCTTCTCTCTCTCTCCCCTTTCCCCCCCTGCTCTTTGTCTGTCTGGTCTGTCGTCTGTCTGTTTCTCTCTCTCGCACCACCACACACACACAACACACCACACACCACACACACACACACACACACAAACAAAGAGCAGAGACAGAAAACAGAGGGGCACTAGAGTCAGACAAGAGCGAGAGAAAAAGAGAGAGTGTGTGTGGCGAGTGAGTGAGGAGTGAGAGAGAGAAAAAAGGGGGAGAAAAGAGAGATAGAGAGGGAAAAGAGAAAAAGAGAGAGAGAGGAGAGAGAAAGGGGGGGAAGGGAGAGAGAGAGAGAAAAAACTGAAGAAGGGAATGTCAGAGCGATGAACTTTCACGTAGTGTCCTTTAACACAGAACGTTTGCTCGTTAAAACAGTACTTAGGAGCAGCGTTTTTCAGTTTGAAAGCATTACATGAACATGAAAGCTTGTGACATCAACATATTTTAAAAAAAAAAGCGGTCCTTTGAATAGAGGCCCATTTGAAAGAAAAAAAAAACAAGAAAATTCGCCAACAAAAAATTCCTTTATTTGTGGTTTAAGGCCCCAAAACGATTAAAATTCTTGTCGAAGTCTCTATGTGACGTTACTTTCCCCGCTCTGGGAAACAGTCTACCTTGACTAGTGTAACGCACAGACACATAACCAACAGTACACATATACACACACCGCACCACACACGCTGCACGCCACGCACGCACCACACACACATCCAACAACACATGCATACTACATACTACAACATCATAATAATACTACTACAACTACACCATTCACCCCACACAACACCAAATATAATACAACCCCATACTATACAACAACAGTAAACACACACACGCACGTACACAGCATTTCACACACATGTAATACATACACACATGCAGATAAATGGGGTACATGCATACATAAATACATACACACATACATACTACATCATCATACGTAAATACATACATATATATTTAATACATACATGCATGCATGCATACGTACGTACGTACGTACACACTTTAAAATACACCAGTAACCACGTACACACACACTTTTTTTTGTAATATCCCCTTTAAAAAAAAGGGAAAAATTTTTATATAGAGGTGTGTTGTGTGTGGTGTGGTGCGCGCGCGCGCGCGCATCTGGTGTGTGTGCGCCTGTGAAAAGTATCTGCCTGTGAAAAAAAATGTGAACAAAATTTTTTTAGCTCTTTATGGGTGGATCTTTTCGATTTTTGCCAAAGAAATGAACAGGAACCAGAAAAACAACACGAAAAAAGAATAAGAACGGTTTTAAAACAAAGAGAC
>JAPXFY010007342.1:0-10940 GCA_030674185.1 Monoplex corrugatus | reverse complement strand
TGATTTAAACAAAATAACTTAAAACTAACAAACTAAGAATTAACTCAAACTAAATAACAAATAACCAAGCTACAAAATTTTCTAACTACTCCTCACTCACATTAACTATCTAAATAACTAACTAACTAACGAACTCACAACAACTAACTAACTAATTAACTAACTAACTAACTAACTAACTAACTAACTAACCCTTAACAAACAACAAACACCACCACATAATAAGAACTCTTCTAACAACTAACTAACTAACTAACAACAACAAACTAAAAAACTAACAAACTAACAAACTAAAACAAATTTTTACAAACTAACAAACGAAAAACTAACAAACAACAAACAACAAACAACGAACAACTAACGAACTAACAACGAACTAATAACAAACTAACTAACAAACTAACGAACAAACAAACCTCGAACTTAACTAAAACAACTAACAAACTGATAACTGCTAACACAAAGAACTAACTCTAACCAACTAACTAACTATGAAGTAAAAAAACTAACTAACAACAACTAAAAAACAAATTACTACATGTTTACTCCCTCCCAAACGACCTAACTAACTAACAAACAACAAATTTAACTAAAAAACTAACTAACTTACAAACTATTTATCTATCTAACAAATAACTAACTAACAAACAACAAAAAACAACTAACAAATTATCAACTACAACTAACAAACTAACTAGTAATAATTAAGTAAGTAAAAAGAACGAACGAACAACAACAACTAACAAACTAACGAACAAACGAACATCTCACAACCCAAAACCCAACTAACCATCAACTAACCATTAACACTTAACAACTAACAAACTAACGAACTAGCTAACAAACTAACTAACAACTAACAAACTGCTAACAAACAAATAAGCAACTAACCAATTTACTAAATACTAACTCACTCACTCACTCACTCACCCAAAACAAACTAACTGACAAACAACTAACAAAACTAACAAACTAACTAACCAACTAACTAACAAACAAAAACTAACTAACTAACAACTAACGAACGAACGAACGAACGAAAACTAACAAAACTAACTAACTAAAAACTAATTAACTAACTAACTAACTAACAAAAAAATAACAAATACCTAAAAAAATAAGTAACTTTTTAACTAATAACTAACTAAAAAAAAACTAACTGCAAACTAAAAATAACTAACTAACTAACAAACAAACTAACTAACTAACAAACAAACTAACAAAACTAACTAACTAACTAACTAACTAACTAACAACTAACTAACATAACTAAAAACTAATAACTAACACTAACTAACTAACTACGTACTATTAACTAACTAACTAACATAACTAAACTAACGACTAACTAAACTAACAATCTAACTAACTAACAACTAATAAAACTAACAAACTAAATAACAATAACAACTAACTAACTAACTAACTAACTAATACTAACTAACTAACTAACAACGTAAGAATTAAATACTAACTAACTAACAACTAACTAACAACTAACTAACTAACTAACTAACAACTAACTACTAACTAACTAACTAATATAATACTAACTAACTAATAATACTAAACTAAAACTAATACATAACATAACTAACTAACTAACAAATACTAACTAACTAACTAAACTAACTAACACTAACTAACTAACAATAACTAACTAACTAACTAATAAACAACCACTAGTAACTAATAACTAATAAGAACGTAAGTAACTAAGTAAGTAATATAACAAATAACTAACTACTAACAAACTAACTAACTAACTACTAAATAATTAATAACTAAGTAAGTAAGTAATAATAACAACATAATAACTAATAACTAAGTAACTAAACTAAGTAAGTAAACTAATAACTAATAACTAAGTAATAATAATAACTAACATAATAATAAGTAAATAATAAGTAACTAAGCAACTAAAATAAGTAATAACTAACTAACTAACTAACAAACAAACTAACTAACTTACTAATAACTAACATAAATTAACTAACTAAACTACTAACTAACTACAACTAACTATACTAACTAACTAACTAACTAAATAACAACTAACAAACTAACAAACTAACTAACTAACTAACTAACTAACTAACTATCTAACAACTGACTAGCTAACTAACTAACGACTAAGACTAACTAATTAACTAAACTAACTAACTAACTAATAACAACAATAACAAACTAAAATAACAACTAACAAGTACTAAATACTAACTAACTACCTACTAACTAACTAACTACTAACTAACTAATAACTAACTAACTAACTAACTACAACTAACTATACTAACTAACTAAACTAACTAACTAAACTACATAACTAACTAACTAAAAACTAACTAAAACTAACTAACTAACTAATAACTAACTGAAACTAACAAACTAACAACTAAACTAACTACCACACATAAGTAAGAACTCTTCTAACTAACTAACTACTAACTAACTAAGTAACTAACAACTAACTAACTAACTAATAACTAACTAACTAATAACTAACTAACTAAATAACTAACTAATAACACTAACTAACTAACTAACAACTAACTAACTAACTAACTAATAATTACTTAACTAACTAACTAACTAACAAAACTACTACACAACAATAACTAAACCATACTAACTAACTAATAATTAACTAACTAACTAACAACTAACTAAAACTAACTAACTAACTAATAAATAAACTAACTAACTAACTAACTAAATAACTAACTAACAAACTAATAATAATAACTAACTAAGTACTAAAAAAATAAAAAAACTAATTAAATAATTAACTACTAACTAATCTAACTAACTAACTAACGAAATAACTAACTAACTAAATCTAACTATAACTAACACAACTAACTAACTAACTAACTAACCTAACTACTAACTAAAAACTAAGTAAATAATAACTAATAACTAACTAATAACTAACTAACTAACTAAATAACGAACTAACAAACTAACTAATAATAATAACTAACTAATACTAAATAAATAATAACTAATTAACAAATTAACTAACTAACTAACTTCTAACTACTAATAACTAAAAACTAATAAACTAACTAACTACAAACAACTATAAAACTAACTAACTAACTAACTAAAACTAATAACCTACTAACTAAACTAAATAACTAATGATGATAAACAACTAATAACTAACTAATTAACTAGCTAACTAATTAACTAATACAAACTAACAAACTAACAAATTAACGAATAACAAACTAACAAAACTAACTAACTATAACTAAATTAAAACTAACAAATAACAACACTAACAAACTAACTAATAACTAACTAACTAATTAGCTAACTAACTAACTAACGAACAAGTAACTAACTAATTAACTAACTAACTAACAAAACTAACTAACTATAACTAACTGAACTAACAAACTAAATAAGCAACTAACCTAAGTTACTAAATACTATCTAACTTATCACTCATCTAACTAACTACAAACTAACTAACTAACTAACTAACTAACTAATTAACTAACTAACTAACTAACTACTAACTAACCTAATTTAAGTAAGTAATACTACCTACGAACTAACTAACTAACTAACTAAAAACTAACTAACTAAGAAAATCTCACTAACAATAACTAAATCAACATAACCAATAACTAATTAACTACAAATAAGTAACACTCAACAATAATAACTAATTAAGTGATTAACTAAACTAAATAACAACTAACCAGTTACTAAAATCTAACTAACTCTCACTCACTAATATTAACTGACTAACTAACTAACTAACTAATAATAATAACTAACGTACGAAAAACGAACGAACGAACACAACGAACAACGAACTATCTAACACTAACCAACTAAGTAAACTAATAACTAACAACTAACTAACTAACTAACTAACTAACTAACTAACTAACTAAACTACTAACTAACTAACTAACTAACTACTAACTAATAACTATACCTACCTATCTAACTAACTAACTAACTAACTAACTAATAAAAACTAACTAATAACAAATAACTATAAGTAATACTGATACTAACTCAACTAATAATAACTACCTAACTAACTAAGCTAACTAACTAACTAACAACTAACTAACTAACTAACTAACTAACTACAGCCTAACTAACTAACTACCTACTAACTACTACTAAAAAACTAACCTAATTAACTAAAAAACTAATAACTAACTAACTAATTATACTAACTCAAACTAACTAATAACTTAAGGAAACTTAACTATCTACCCTACCAACTAATCAGAAACTCTTCTAACTAACTAACTACTAACTAACTAACTAACTTACTAACTAACTAATAACTATTCTAACTAACTAAACAAACTCTAACTAACTAACTAACTAATAACTAAGTAACATAACAACTAACTAACTAACTAACAAACTAACAACTACAAACTACTCACTAACCACGAAATGAACATAGCTAACCTAACCAACTAAGTAAGTAAGTATGTAACTAGTAACTAATTAATAACAACTAATAATTAATAACTAACCTAAATAACTAACTAGTAACGGTACTGCACTAACTACCTAATATAAGTAAGTCAGTAAGCTTACTATTTAACTATCCAACTAAGTAACTAAAGAATTAGCTAAGTAACTAACGAACTAACTAAGTAATAAGTAACTAACTAACTAATTAACTAACTAACTAACTAACTAATTAACTAACTCACAATGTAACTAAGTAAGGAAGTAAGTAAGTAAGTAACGAAAGTACGTTAGTAAGTAACTAACTAACTAACAAATATAACTAACAAGTAACTACAACTAACTAAACTAACTAAATAACTAATAATAACTAACTAATAAGTATTTAACTAACTAATTATTTTACTATACTAACTAACTAACTAACTAATAACTAACAACTAACTAACTAACTAACTTAAACAACTAACTAAATAACTAACTTACCTAACTAAACAAACTAACTAATTACTATACTAACATAACTAAATAACTAACTAACTAACTAACTAATTAACTAAGAATTAACTAACAAACTAACTAACTAATACTAATTACTCTATCTAACTAATAACTAACTAACTAAAACTAACTAACTAAATAAACTGAACGAACTGAACTAACTACCATACAACATAGTAAGAACTCTTCACCTACTAACTAATAGTAAGAATAATAATAACTAAGTAACGAAACTAATACTAACTAACTAACTAACTAAAAAACTAACGAACTAACTAACTATTATCACTAAAACACAACTAAAACTAACACCTAACTAACTCAAATAACTAATTAACTAATAACAACAAATCTAACTAAAACTTAACTATCTAATAAGTAAGTAAGTAAGTAAAAACCTAAACGTAAATAACTAACTAACTAACAAACTAAGTACTAACTAATAACTAAATAACTAACTAACTAATTAACTTAACTAACTAACTAATAAAAAACGTAACTAATTAATTAACTAACTAATAATTTACATCTACAACTAACACTACCAACTACTAACTAACTACTACTTAACAACTAACAATTAACCAATAATACCTACTAACTAACTAATTTCTATACTAACTAAACTAAATAACTAACTAAATAACTAACTAACTAACTAATTACTAATACCTAACATAATTAAGAACTCTACTCTATCTAACTACTAACTAACTAACTAACAACTAACTAACTACTAATAAAACTAACTAATAACTAATAACGATTAACTAACTAACTAACTACAACTAACATAACTAACAACTACATCTAACTAACTAAACTAACATAACTAATTAACTAATAACTAACTAACTAATTAACTAACTAACTAACTAATACTAACTAACTAATACTAACTAAACTAACTAACATAACTAATAATAACAATAACTAACTAATAACTAACAATACTAACTACACTAACCATTAACATAACTAACAACTAAAACTAACTAACTAACAACTAACTAACTAAACTAACTAACTAACTAACTAACTAACTATACTAACATAATAAATAACTAACTAACTATACTAACTAACTAACTAACTAACTAACTAACTAACTAACTAACTAACTAAACTAACTATAAACTAACGAAACGAACTGAACTAACTACCTAACAAACATAGTAAGAACCACTACCTAACTAACTAACTAACGTAACTAAATAACTAGAATAAACTAAACTAACGAACAACTAAATACTAACTAACTAATAAAAACTAACAACTAACAACTAACTAACTAACTAACTAACAACTAACTAACTAACTAACTAATTAACTAACTAACTAAATAATAACTAACGAATAACTATCTACCTAACTACTAACTAACAACATACTAACTATACTAACTAACTAACTAACTAATCTAACTAACTAACTACTAACTAAACTAACTAATAACTAACGACAACTAACTATAACAAACTAACTAACTAACTAACTAACTATAACTAACTAACTAACTAATACTAACTAACTAACTAACTAACTAACTAACTAACGAACTAACTAAACTAATAACTAACTAACCTAACAAATAACCATAACTACTAACAACTAACTAAACTAACTACTACTACTAACTAACTAACATTAACTAACTAAACTAACTAACTAATAATTATCTAATTAACTAACGTAATAACTAATAACTAACTAATAACAACTAACTAACTAACTAACTAATAACTAACTAACTAAACTAACGAACTAACTACTAACAACTAACTAAAACTAACTAACTAATACCTACATCCTAATACCTACCACCTACCTACTACCAAACTTAACTAACTAACGATTAACTACAAACCAACTAACTACTAATTATACTAACTAACTAACTAAAAAAACTAACTAAATAACAACGAACTGAACTAATTACCTACTAACATTAGTAAGAACCTCTACTAACTAACTAACTAATATAACTAACTACTAACTAATACTAACTAACTAACTATAATAATAAGAATTAATAACAAATAACAACTACTAACTAACTAACTAACTAACTAACACTAACTAACCAATAACATAACCTAACTAAACTAACCTACTAACTAACAACTAATAACTAACTAACTAACTAACTAATAACTAATACTAACTAACTAACAAGTAACCAAATAAGTAACTAACTAACTAACTAAATAACTAACTAACTAAATAATTAACTAACTAACTAATGACTAACTAACTAACAAACTAACGAACTAACTCACTTACTACCTACATACCTAACTACCTACCTATCTACCTACCTAACTAACTAACGAATTAACTAACAAGCTAATTAACTAACTAACTAATTACTTATCAAACTAAACTAACTAACTAACTAAATAACGAACGAACTGAACTATCTACCCTACAACATAAGTAAGAACTCTTCTAACTAACTAACTAACTAACTAACTAACTAACTAACTAACTAACTAACAACTAATTTACAAACTAACAAACTAACAAAAAACAAACTTACAAACTAACTAACTAACAAACTAACGAACTAACGAACTATCTCACTAACCAACTAACTAACCATCTAACTAACCAATTTACTAATTAACTAACTAACTAACTAACTATCTAACTAACTAACTAAATAACAAACTAACAACCTAACAAACTAACTAACTAACTACCTACCTATCTAACTAACTAGCTAACTATCTAACTGACTGACTAACTAACTAACTAACTAACTAACTAAGTAATTAACTAACAAATTAAATAAGCAACTAACCAAGTTACTAAATATCTAACTCACTCACTCACACATTAACTAACTAACTAACTAACTAACTAACTAACGAACTAACAACTAACTACCTACCAACATAAGTAAGAACTCTTCTAACTAACTAACTAACTAACTAAGTAACTAACTACTAACTAACTAACTAACTACCTAACTAACTAACTAACAACTAACAAACTAACAAAACTAACTAACTAACAACTAATTTACAAACTAACAAACGAACGAACTAACAAACTAACAAACTAACTAACTAACTAACGAACTAACTAACTAACGAACTAATTAAGTAACTAAGTAACTAAGTAAGTAAGTAAGTAAGTAAGTAAGTAACTAAGTAACTAAGTAACTAAGTAACTAAGTAACTAACCAACCAACTAACTAACTAACCAACCAACCAACCAACCAACCGACTGACTAACTAACTAACTAACTAACTAAGTAACTAAGTAACTAACTAACTAACTAACTAACTAACTAACTAAGTAACTAAGTAACTAACTAACTAACTAACTGACAAACTAACTAACTAACTAACTAAATAACTAATTACGTACATGCTTACATCCCTACCTACCTAACTAACTAACTAACTAACTAACTAACGAATTAACTAAAAAACTAACTAACTTACTAACTAATTATCTATCTAACTAAATAACTAACTAACAAACTAACTAAATAAGGAACTAACTAACTAACTATCTAACTAACTAACTAACTAACTAACTAGTATGTAAGTAAGTAAATAAGTAACGAACGAACTAACTAACTAACTAACAAACTAACGAACTAACGAACTATCTCATTAACCAACTAACTAACCATCTAACTAACAAATTAACCAATTAACTAATTAACTAACTACCTAGCAAACTAACTAACAAACTAACTAACTAACTAACTGACTAACAAACTAAATAAGAAACTAACCAAGTTACTAAATATCTAACTCACTCACTCACTCACTAACTAACTAACTGACTAACTGACTAACTGACTAACTAACTAACTAAGTAACTAACTAACTAACTAACTAAAGAACGAACGAACGAACGAACTAACGAACTAACTAACTAACTAACTAACTAACTAACTAACTAACTACCTGCCTAACTAACTACCTACCTACCTACCTACCTAATAACTAATTAACTAACTAACTAACTAACTAACGAAATGAACTAACTACCTACCAACATAAGTAAATAAGTAAGTAACTAACTAAGTTACTCACTAAGTAACTAACTAACTAAGTAACTAACTAACTAACTAACTGACTAAATAACTAACTACCTAACTAACGACTAACTAACTAACTAACAAACTAACGAACTAACTAACTAACTACCTACATGCCTACATACCTAACTTCCTACCTACCTATCTACCTAAAAAACTAACGAATTAATTAACAAACTAATTAACTAACTAACTAATTATCTATCAAACTAACCAAATAACGAACGAACTGAACTATCTCATCATCATCATCAGTCCCGTAGTCTGGTTGACCGTTGGGGCACCATTGAAGATTTTGCAACCAACTTCCTCCACTCCTCACGGTCCTCAGCTTTCCGCAGAATGATATTCCATTCAAGGCCAGTCCACTCTCTGATATTGTCTTCCCATCTTTTTCTCTGTCTGCCTCTTCGTCTCCCTCCCTGAACTGTTCCCTGCAAGACGGTCTTGGCCAGTCCAGATGATCGTGTGACGTGCCCGTACCACCTCAGTTTGCGTCTTTTCACTGAGGTCAGGAGGTCTTCATACGGCCCGATGGCGTTTTCGATTCGGGTTTTCACTTCTTTATTGGTTATATGATCTATGTACGAGATACCAAGGAGTTTGCGGAAGCATCTCATCTCCATTGCCTGTATCCTTCTTTCGATGTCTGCTGTTATGGTCCATGTTTCGCATGCATACAAAAATATTGACATGACCAGGGAACGCATCAGTCTGATCTTGGAGCCGATTGCGATATTCTTGTCGTTCCAGATGACTTTTAGCTTGGTCATTGCAGCTGTGGTCTGTGCAATCCTGGAAAGTACCTCGGGCTTTGATCCTTCATCTGATACTATAGCTCCCAGATATTTAAATCTATGGACGGTCTCAAGTTTCTTGTTGTCTATGGTAATGTCAGTGCTGATGCCATTGGTATTATTTGTCATCAACTGGGTTTTCTCTGCACTGATCTGCATGCCATATGATGTGGAGGCCTCATCAAGATGTTTTATCAAGCTGACTAGCTCTTGCTCTTGCCCAGCTAGTCCGTCAATGTCGTCGGCAAAACGCAAGTTTGTGATTGTTCTACCTCCGATGCTGACTGTTCCCTCGTGGTCTTCAAGTGCGTCAGCCATTATTCTCTCTAAGAAGATGTTGAAGAGAGTGGGGGAGAGCAGGCATCCTTGGCGTACTCCAACTGTGGTTCGGAACCATTCGCCTATGTTGTTGTCATGGTAGACTGCACTGGTCGCCTTTCCGTAGAGGCATTCTATGGTTCTGATCAGGTTGGCATTGATGTTGTACAGCCTCATGGTTGCCCACAAGGCTGCGTGCCAAACTCTGTCGAATGCCTTCTTGAAGTCCACGAAGACGTGGTAAAGGCCTTGCTGGTGTTGCAGGTATTTCTCACAGAGCAATCTGAGGTTGAAAATTTGCTCTGTGGTACTTCTTCCTGGTCTGAAACCTGCCTGCTCTTCTTTTATTATCTCCTCAGCTTGTGGCTTCAGTCTACTCAGAAGGATTTTTAGCATGACCTTACTTGGATGGCTGATCAGGCTGATGGTACGGTAGTTTTGGCATAGTTGTAGGTTGCCTTTCTTCGGGAGAGTGATGATCAGGGACTGGGTCCAAGGTGTTGGCCACTCACCTGTCCGCCAGATCTTATTGCAGATGATGAGTAGCATATCTATCATGGCCTCTCCTCCTGCCTGGACCAGTTCTGAGGGAATGTTGTCCATTCCTGCCGACTTGCCTTTCTTCAATGATTTTACTGCAGCTTCAACTTCTTCTCGCACGATGGGGTAGCTGTCGTTGTTGGTTGGTGGAGGAACGTCTAGCACCTTGGGATCTCCTGTTGTTGTGTGTGTGTATAATTCGGAGCAGTACTCTGTCCACCTCTGCAGAATCTCTTGATCTTCTGTGAGACATTTCCCTGCTTTGTTCT
>JAPXFY010000734.1:45000-48593 GCA_030674185.1 Monoplex corrugatus | reverse complement strand
ATTAGCAATCCTAATAGACAGAAAGTACGTGAGGCTTTATGAAATACATACAGGTGACAGGTGAATGGACCAGCAAAGCGGAAAATCAGAAAGGAAGAGACGACAGGAAACAAAGGACAAAGCAAGGCAGAAACAAAGAGAATAACAGGAAAGAGGAAATTTCTAGTGCGCATTTTTCGGAAGACGTGAATACCTTTTATACTGAAAGAGTCCCCTGCATCCCGGGGGCGGGAAGAGGGGGGAACGGATGGAGAGGGGGGGGGGGGGGCATGTGATGACAAATGACAAATCTAAAATAGATGTAACACCAAGCGATAAGAACCTGCATATTAAACCTACATACTATCCGTGTATTGAGTTTCTGCCCGACACATATTTCAGACAAACAAACAGCCCTATCTATTTCAGACAAACAAACATTCCTTTCTAAAGTTCTTGAGAAAATCGTTCTTTCCCAACTGTTAGACCACCTCACTCACAACCACCTCCTGAATCCACACCAGTCAGCATACAGGCAGTCACACAGCACTGAAACAGCTCTCCTGAGGATAGTCAACGACATTCTTCTCGGTCTTGACAATGACCGAGTTTCCATTCTTGCTCTCTTAGATCTCTCCGCTGCCTTTGACACTATTGATCATTCTATCCTTCTGTCCAGACTTCAAACTTCTTTTGGCATCTGTGGTTCTGTTCTGAGTTGGTTCCAATCCTATCTAGTCGATCGCACTCAAACTGTCTGTGTGAAGGGTGTTTCTTCTGAACCATCTGTTCTGTCTTCCGGCGTCCCACAAGGGTCTGTTCTGGGACCCATGCTTTTTGTGCTGTATGCGTCACTTGTGTCCGATGTCATCAGTCGTCACGCCATGTCACATGAGAGCTTCGCTGATGATACTCAGGTTCATCAGTCGGCTTCCATTAATGAAATTGATGGGCTGATGGCTCGGACGCAGGGGTGCATTTCAGACCTGAAGGTATGGATGACACAAAATAAACTTCAGCTAAATGATGACAAAACGGAACTCCTAGCTTGCCCCAAGAAATTTCTCAGCCAACCATCTTTGCCCACTTCTCTTGAAATGGGCAATATCACAGTTCCCTTTTCTTCCGCTGTTCGCAGTCTTGGGGTCACTCTTGACCAAACCCTCTCTTTTCAGCAACACATCTCAAATGTTTGTAGAAGTGCTTACTTTGAACTTCGGAAGATTAGCTCTGTCCGCCACCTCCTGTCTGCTGACGCTACTAAAACTCTAGTCTGTGCTTTCATCTTCTCTAAACTTGACTATTGCAACTCTCTTTTGGTTGGACTTCCTAAACATCTCTTACATAGACTTCAACGAATACAGAATAATGCCGCCCGTCTGGTTTGTAGGTCCTCTAAATTTGAACATGTCTCTCCTTTGCTTCACTCACTTCACTGGCTTCCCATCTCAGACAGGATAGATTACAAAATTTCTTCACTGACCTACCATGCTGTCTCTGGCACTGGCCTCGAATACCTCTCTGAACTTGTTCACATTTACACTCCTTCTCGCTCTCTCCGCTCTTCATCTGACACTAGACTTCTCCGCATTCCCTCTGTGAGGACAAAAACTTATGGCCAACGATCTTTCTCTTACCAGGCTCCCACTACGTGGAATACCCTACCAACTCCTCTCAGGCACGCAGAGTCTATTACCTCTTTCAAAACCTCACTCAAAACACATCTGTTCTCGTGCTGACTTCTCCTCTTCGTGGTGCTTCTTCTTTATGCTTATGATATTGACAACCTGCGATCGTGTATGTTGTGTGTGTGTGTGTTTGTGTGTGTGTGTGCGTGCGCGCGCGCGTGCGTGCGTGTGTGTGTGTGTGTGTGTGTGTGTGTGTGTGTGTGTGTGTGTGTGTCTGTGTGTGTGTGTGTGTGTACTTGTAAAGCGCCAGAAGCAATTTTTTGGACTGTGCGCTATATAAATGCTTATTATTATTATTATTATTATTATTACGAAAGGTCTGTTGTTGTTTCATTGCGTAAGTCAGTGTTTGAACTTGAATATTCTGTGGTTTTTGATGTATCTTCTTGCTTGTGTAGCTTTGATGGTGGTTGTTTTCTCGTTGTGTGCGTGGTTGTGGACATTTTTTGTTTTGCGAAATGTGAAGCGCTGGTGAGCATGTTTGCATGGAATACGCTCGTATGCGCTATATAAATAAACATTATTATTATTATCTGAATCCACTGTGCTCAATTGGCCTGTAGTTTCATCATTGCTAAGTTTTCTTGATGATGATGATGATGATGATGATGATGATGATGATGATGATGATGATGATGATGATGATGATCACGACAACGACGATGACGATGACAACAACAAAAGCAAACAAGATTATTATTATTATTATTATTATTATTATTATTATTATTATTATTATTATTATTATTATTATTATTATTATTATTATTATTATTATTATTATTAATTTCATTATTATTAATATTATTATCATCATTATTACTACTACTACTACTACTACCACTATTATTATTGTTATCATCATCATCATCATCATCATCATTAGTATTATCATTATTATTATTATCATTATTATTATCATTATTACAACATCATTATTATAATTATTGTTATTATTATTATTATTAACAACAACAACAATGATAATAATAACAACATGATAATAATAATTCCATTTATACAGCACAATCAGTCCATGTCAGAGAATGCTCATTGCACTATACCCCCCCAAAAAATCGGGGGGAGGGGGGGGGGCAAAGGTAGGGATGAAAGTGGGAGGGTTGCCACATTATGATATATCGTCGTCGGCCTCTTTACATCTCAGGAGATGATAGTCTGCACCAGGAGGCGTTGTGGTCATGACGTGCACTTACGCCAAAGAAGCCTAGGCTTAAAACCGGTATCTGCTACTCTCCGTGTTGTGTCGATGCTGTGTTACCAGCGAAGCTGGAGTGACCTCTCCAGGTGCAGGCCTGGGCAAGTGAATATGGAGGACGAGCTGTTGCCCATGCAGCAGATCCCCCTCTCCTCGCCACTAGTAGAATCCAGGGGAAAGACGGAGGCCTGTACGCCTGGTACCAGGGGCGACGCAGGAGTTGCCAGAACGAGGTTGTAGACAACGGCGAACTGCCTTAAGGACTCCGACTCCGGATTTTTCCTCAGGGTTGACTCCCGAAGCCTTTCCTATGAGTGGGTATGGCCGCAAGGCAGCGGAGGTTTGAAATCAGAGTTTTCCTTCTCTTAGATGAGCTGTCTTCCCAGACTGATGAGCCCCATCTACCCAAAGCACTGGTTTTCAGGCGCCAGTAACCCGCCTTCACCCCTTCTCCTATCAGTAGTAGCAGTTCCGCCGGGCTTATATCTAAGCCACACGAGCAGGCTAGGAGCTGGACTTAGTTGTCAGAGGCTATTGGAGACGCGCGCCGTGAGGGGCATTTTATAGACAATGGGAGCTTGTCCCCATTGCCACCCCTCGGCTATGACAAGCTTGGATACCATGATATATCAGTGCTGTACTAACACAATCAGATAAGTGTACACAACATCAGCGCATCAGTACATAGTTCATGTACATTTGTCTTACTT
>JAPXFY010000734.1:35000-37500 GCA_030674185.1 Monoplex corrugatus | reverse complement strand
CTGTCCATGGAACTCAACATCCTTCTTAGAAACCACATCTCGGCTGCCTCAATGTTGTTCTGGCTTTGCTTGTTGTCTGTCCACACCTCACAACCGTATAACATTATCGGTTCTACATAACATTCAATAACTCTCTTCCTGATGTTAATTGATAGGCATTTGTTGGTAAGAATGTTTTTAGTCTTATTGAATGCTTTTTTTGGCTTCTTACTTGTTTTTTTACATAGTTTTAGCCTGAATGTGTTTTTAATGGTCGGGTGGGTTATAAAGAATATGAATTTAAACTTGAACTTCCTTTTTTTTCTTTCAACCAAGACTGACTACACATGAGCATCTGCATGTGCCCTTCCTGTTTCTAGTCGCATTCCCCGCATCGCTTGTTTCCGTTTTTCTATTTATTTATTTGTTTGTTTATTTATTTATTTATTCATTTGTTTATTTATTTATTTATTTATTTGTTTATTTATCTATCTACCTATCTATCTATCTATCTATTTATTTATTTATTCATTTATTTATTTATGTATTTATTCATTTATTCATTCATTTATTTACTTATTCATATATTTATTTATAGTTATTATTCCTATTCTTCTTTTTGGTATTATTACTATTATTATTCCTATTCTTCTTTCTAATATTATTACTATTTTTGTTATATGTGTATGTTATTTTTTTTTTTTTTTTTTATGTTTATTAATGAATTAATTATTCATTTATGTTATTTATTTATTGTTTGTTTGTTTGTTTGTTTTTGCTTGTTTCGTGTGTGTGTTGTGTGTGTGTGTGTGTGTGTGTGTGTGTGTGTGTGTGTGTGTGTGTGTATGTGTGTGTGTATGTGTGTGTGTGTGTGTGTGTGTATGTGTGTGTGTGTATGTGTGTGTGTGTGTGTGTGTGTGTATGTGTGTGTGTGTGTGTGTGTGTGTGTGTGTGTATGTGTGTGTGTGTGTGTGTGTGTGTGTGTGTGTGTGTGTGTGTGTATGTGTGTATGTGTGTATGTGTGTTTTGTGTGTGTGTGTGTGTGTGTGTGTGTGTGTGTGTGTATGTGTGTGTGTGTGTGTGTGTGTGTATGTGTGTGTGTGTGTGTGTGTGTGTGTGTGTGTGTATGTGTGTGTGTGTGTGTGTGTGTGTGTATGTGTGTGTGTGTGTGTGTGTTGTGTGTGTGTATGTGTGTGTGTGTGTGTGTGTGTGTGTGGTATGTGTGTGTGTGTGTGTGTGTGTGTGGTGTGTGTGTGTGTGTGTCTAAAATCACTAAAGTGAATAGACATTAAACCAGTGACCACCACCTCCACCTCTTGTCCCCTGTTCTAGACACACCAATGCACAGTATCAGGGACGATCGATAAGAACGGGAGTACTGAAAGTAACACTGATCTTCAAGCACGCACGACTTGAGAATTAACTGCTAAATAATTACGACAAAGGAAAACATTAGACACACGCCCAGACAGAGAGGCAGGGACAGAGAGAGAGACAGACAGACAAACAGACAGAGAGAGAGACACACAGAGAGACAGAGAGAGACAAACAGACAGACAGACAGAAAGAGAGACAGAGAGAGAGACAGAGAGAGACAAACAGACAGACAGACAGAAAGAGAGACAGAGAGAGAGACAGAGAGAGAGACAGAGAGAGACAAACAGACAAACAGACACAGAGAGAGAGACAGAGAGAGAGACAGAGAGAGACAGAGAGAGACAAACAAACAGACAGAGAGACAGACAGATAGACAGGCAGACAGATAGACAGACAGTCGGAGTCAGAGACAGACACAGACAGACAGACATTCTGGAAATTCTGTGCTAGAAATTTCCTCTTTTCTGTCACTCTCTTTGTTTCTTGTTTGTTCCTTTGCTTTCTGTCATTTCTTCCTATCATTTTCTGCCTCGCTGGTCCATTCATCTGTATGTGTTCGTTAAAGTCTTACGTAGGCCTACTTTCTCTTCAGATTGATAACTAGGTATATGTACATGTATGATGTATCAAGTCCATTTTGGGCTCCAGGGAAATGAGATATAGGAAAGCATTTTTTAGTAATTTTGGCCTGTTTTATACATACTTTAGTGTCCTTTGGTATGTTCAAATCTAATTCAGGTATGTTTGTTTTTTTTAAATCGCCTGTGTGATAAATTGGACGGAGCGGTCAATGCCAGGGGCATCTTCTTGGATTATGTGCGCGGATGCATTGATATGTGTACTTAATTTTCTTTTCCTTTCTTTATTTCCTATTAATATAGAATTGTGTACATTTTGAAACGGCTATACCCCTGATATGGCGCTACGCATTCGGCTGGGCTTTAAACAAAAAATAAGAAAATAAGTTGTGGCATCAATACCATCACTGTGGGAATATTCTGCCCGTAACAGAGTTAGCTGGTGACAGTAGTGCACACAGGGTACAATCAGATTGGAACACAGAACAGCTGCTCCCCAACCGTAGAAGGACCAGCAGAAGCAGAACCCTAAGCTGTAGGATTCCTGCCCATGCAGTGCATGCAGA
>JAPXFY010000734.1:25000-32500 GCA_030674185.1 Monoplex corrugatus | reverse complement strand
AGCGAACCAGTTTAATCCATCATCATCATGTGCCCTGCCACATGGCGTTGGTGATCATGACCCTCCATATGAATCTATCCCCTGTCGCTGAAAGTACGTCTCCCGCCCTTTCTGTCCTCAACCGCTTTGCAAGTCCATCCAATATTTTCTCCCTGGGTCTACCTGGTGCTCTTTATCCCCCCAGCTTTCCTGTTGTGATCAGGTGCTCTAATTTCTCCTGCCTCATAAAATGTCCTGTAAATATTTCTTGTCATTTCCTAATCTTCTTCAGTAATGTTCTTCTTGTGTCTGCCTCCTTCAAGACTGTCTCGTTTGTTTTCTTTGCCGTCTATGGAACTCTTAACCCTTTCACTCCCGCACATTGTCCACCAACTGCAAAAACTTAACCCCTTGACTCCCTCACCCTATCCACCAGTTTCCTGCAGGAAGCCGGTGGATAGGGTGAGGAGTCGAAAAGTTAGGTTTTTCCTTTGCTAGAATAGTTGGCAGTGCAGGAATCTGGTGAACAGGGTGCGGGAGTCAAAGGGTTAACATTCTTCTTAGTGATCACATTTCCGCTGCCTCTACCTTGTTCTGACTTTGCGTGATGACTGTCCACGCTTCACATCCATACAACATTATCGGTTCTATATAACACTGAAGAACTCTCTTCCTAATGTTAAATGATAGACGTTTGTTGGTAATGTTTTTCATTTTCTTGAATACTGTCGTCGGGCCGATTCTGTTGGCTATTCAATTTAACTGAGTCGTTGGTAAAAGAGAAAGTCACGATAGTATACGGTTTAACGACGATAGTCTATTTCAAGTTCGCAATGTTGCCAAAAGTATCAGTCAGTTTATTCCTTTTCTCACATTGAAGACAGCAGCAGGGAAGTTTCAGTCTTTTTTTCACAATTTTTTTGTATCTAGTGTTTGTTTGTTTGTAATCTTACGCTTGACAAAGGCCAGTTGGCCGAAAATTTGCGCCTGTCTTGTTTTGTTGTATTAAATACGCGTTCATATTCTTCTTTCGTGTTTTTCCTGGTTCCTGTTTGCTTGAACGCGGGCAGTCACACTTGTTTTGGAAAACGTATCAATGTTTGTCCTTAAGCTCACAATGTTATCAAACATACCTACATTCATCTTTAATTCACATTGTTGTCAAAAACGGATATGTCAAATTTGTGATTCATTTATCACAATATTGTCAAAAGTGTCTACAATTATAACAATGTTGTCAAAAGTGTCTACAATTATAACAATGTTCTCAAAAGTGTCTACAATTATAACAATGTTGTCAAAAGTGTCTACAATTATAACAGTTCTCAAAAGTGTCTACAATTATAACAATGTTGTCAAAAGTGTCTACATATACAATTATAACAATGTTGTCAAAAGTGTCTACAATTATAACAATGTTGTCAAAAGTGTCTATAATTATAACAATGTTGTCAAAAGTGTCTACATGTACAATTATAACAATGTTGTCAAAAGTGTCTACAATTATAACAATGTTGTCAAATGTGTCTACAATTATAACAATGTTGTCAAATGTGTCTACAATTATAACAATGTTGTCAAAAGTGTCTACAATTATAACAGTTGTCAAATGTGTCTACAATTATAACAGTTGTCAAAAGTGTCTATAATCATAACAATGTTGTCAAAAGTGTCTACAATTATAACAATGTTGTCAAAAGTGTCTACAATCATAACAATGTTGTCAAAAGTATCTACAATTATAACAGTTGTCAAATGTGTCTACAATTATAACAATGTCGTCAAAAGTGTCTATAATTATAACAATGTTGTCAAAAGTGTCTACAATTATAACAATGTTGTCAAAAGTGTCTACAATTATAACAATGTTGTCAAAAGTGTCTATAATCATAACAATGTTGTCAAAAGTGTCTACAATTATAACAATGTTGTCAAATGTGTCTACAATTATAACAATGTTGTCAAATGTGTCTACAATTATAACAATGTTGTCAAAAGTGTCTACAATTATAACAGTTGTCAAATGTGTCTACAATTATAACAGTTGTCAAAAGTGTCTATAATCATAACAATGTTGTCAAAAGTGTCTACAATTATACAATGTTGTCAAAAGTGTCTACAATCATAACAATGTTGTCAAAAGTATCTACAATTATAACAGTTGTCAAATGTGTCTACAATTATAACAATGTCGTCAAAAGTGTCTATAATTATAACAATGTTGTCAAAAGTGTCTACAATTATAACAATGTTGTCAAAAGTGTCTACAATTATAACAATGTTGTCAAAAGTGTCTATAATCATAACAATGTTGTCAAAAGTGTCTACAATTATAACAATGTTGTCAAATGTGTCTACAATTATAACAGTTGTCAAATGTGTCTATAATCATAACAATGTTGTCAAATGTGTCTACAATTATAACAGTTGTCAAAAGTGTCTACAATCATAACAATGTTGTCAAAAGTATCTACAATTATAACAGTTGTCAAAAGTGTCTACAATTATAACAATGTTGTCAAAAGTGTCTACAATTATAACAGTTGTCAAAAGTGTCTACAATTATAACAATGTTGTCAAAAGTGTCTATAATCATAACAATGTTGTCAAAAGTGTCTACAATTATAACAATGTTGTCAAAAGTGTCTACAATTATAACAGTTGTCAAAAGTGTCTACAATTATAACAGTTGTCAAAAGTGTCTACAATCATAACAATGTTGTCAAAAGTGTCTACAATTATAACAGTTGTCAAATGTGTCTACAATTATAACAGTTGTCAAATGTGTCTATAATCATAACAATGTTGTCAAATGTGTCCACATTACCACAATATTGTCAGTTTGTCAAATGTGTCTATAATTATAACAACGTTGTCAAACGTGTATACATTTATCAAAATTTTGTCAAATGTGTCTACAATTATAGCAATGTTGGCAAACGTGTTTAAATTCATCACGGTATTGTCAAATGTGTCTATAATAAGAGGGAAGCAGGGAGAATTTTAAATATCAACTAAGTAACATAACTCTTGAAAGTCACGGAGTTATCTCCCATGTAGAATTTCTCAAACCCAACTGATTTTAAAACAATTGATAGATTTTGGTAACTCTGTGACTCTCAAGACTTATGTTACTTAGTTGATATCACAATATTGTCAAATGTGTCTATATTTATACAATATCATCAGATGTGTCTACAGTCACACAATGTTGTCAAACGTGTCTACATTTATCACAATATTGTCAAATATGTCTACAATTGTAACAATATTGTCAAATGTGTCTACACTTATAACAATGTTGTCAAGCATGTCTAGATTTATCACAGTTTTGTCAAATGTACATACTCTTACCACAATGGGGTCATCAAACAGATCAACATTTATTACCGCAGATGTTGTCAAAGCTATATGCTTTTATCATTATCTAATCAAACGTATATGTCTTTATCACAATGTTATCAAAAGTATATACATTTACCACAGCGATGTAAAACATATTACATTTATTGCATTGTTAAACATACACATTTATTGCAGTGTTGTCAAAACGTATCACATTTATTGCAATGTTGTTAAACATATGTTTAGTGCAGTATTATCAAACGTATCTCCATTTATCAGAATGTTCTCAACACACACATATATATATATACATGTATGTATGTATGTATGTATGTATATATCTATATATCTATACATACATACATACATACATACATGTATATGTATGTATGTATATATCTATATATCTATGATAGTCAGGTCGGATAGATGTATCCGCTACTGGTAACCTGGAACCCAGTACTACCTGTCACAGGGTCGAATTGCTGGCGACTAAACCAGCAACCCCACCAGTCCTCTCAGGAGGATGGTGAGGAGGGTGGCTAGAAACCCTGGTGGAAATAAATTAGATCCATCAAAGGGTGCCAGCTCTGGAGAGCTACCCGCGGCCATCTAGCTAAGGGAGTAAACCCTGACAGTAAATCCGGTGTGGGGCCCCTAAGGCGGTTGGATGGCAAACTTTGTCACTTTCCGGCAGCTCCTGCGGCCGCGTTGGCACCAAAACGTAACAGCCCTGCTGTTCCTTTGGATCTGTCAGCGAGGTGGAGAGGGGGGACAAGTTGCATGGGCAACAGCCTGTCTTCCATATTACACTGCCCAGGCTTACATCCGTCCATTCATCCACAAACACTCTGCACCTACGACCTGGAGAGGACACTCCAGCCTCGCTACTAACACTAGTGTCGGCACAACACGGAAAGCAACAGATACCGGTGATAAGTCATTGCTCAACTGGCGTAGAGCTGACGCCAGGGGTTGCTTTTGACGGTGGGAGAGACCTTCGTGTCTTACTGGACAGCTACCGCCCGCCTAAGCTGGGCAACCCCCAGCCAGTTAGGTGCTGTCCCGCCACGACCTGCCTTCTTCATTGGTGCATGAAGATAGGAGAAAGTCTGACAAGCAGGTCGTTAATTACCGCACCAAACAAAAAGAAAAATTCAGATTCAAGAAACGGATCAGGAAAAGGATCAGCAGTGAAACTGGGCTGTTGGAATGTCCGAACAATGATGCCTGGGCTCTCCCAAGATCTGCAAGACATCAGCGACGCCAGAAAAACCGCCGTCATAAACAGCGAACTAAAGAGGCTCAATGTGGACATTGCCACTCTGCAGGAAACACGGCTGGCTGACTCAGGAACACTAAAGGAAAGGGACTACACCTTCTTCTGGCAAGGAAAGAGTTCTGATGCCCCAAGAGAGCACGGAGTAGGCTTTGCAGTAAGGAATAGCCTGCTGAACATGATTGAACCAGGCAGCGGCGGTTCAGAACGACTCTTGACTCTCCGCCTCAACACCACCGAAGGCTATGTCACTCTCATCAGCGTTTATGCCCCAACTCTGTCCGCCTCTCCAGACACCAAGGATGAGTTCTACGAAAATCTTGCATCAACCATAAGGAACATTCCCAGGACAGAACAACTTGTTCTCCTGGGCGACTTCAACGCCAGAGTGGGTGCAGACAATGACTCATGGCCCTTCTGCCTCGGTTCCTTTGGAGTGGGGAAAATGAATGAGAATGGACAGCGACTGCTTGAGTTTTGCGCCTGCCATGAACTGTGCATCGCCAACTCCTTCTTCAAGACGAAGCTTCAGCACAAAGTCTCCTGGAGGCATCCCCGCTCAAAACATTGGCACCAACTGGATTTGATCCTAGTAAGACGTGCCGCTATCAAAAACGTTCTCCACACTCGCTCTTATCACAGCGCAGACTGCGACACAGATCACTCTCTGGTATGTTGCAAGATCAGGCTACAACCAAAGAAGTTCCACTGCTCAAAGAAACAAGGGAACCCTCGCATTGACGTCAACAAGATGTCTCGGCCAGATCTTGTAGAACAGTTCGCAGAGGCCTTTCAGAGAGAATACGATGCATTGCAGCCCAGAGACTCTGCCACTGAGAGATGGGAAACGCTACGAGACACCATGCACCGCATTGCTATGGCCACCTTTGGGAAGAAAACTGTGAAGTCCCACGACTGGTTTGAGGCCAAATCATCAGAGATGACTCCCACTGTTGAGGCCAAGCGTGCCGCACTCACCAAGTATAAGCGGTCACCCAGTGAGAAGAACCTGCAAATCCTCAGGGCTGCCAGAAGTAAGGTTCAGCTTTACGCCAGTCGCTGCGCAAACGAGTACTGGACAGAGCTAAGCGAAGAGATACAGAGTGCTGCTGAAAGAGGCAACATCCGAGGAATGTATGATGGCATCAAGAAGGCACTGGGACCAACACAGAGCAAGATCGCCCCCCTCAAATCCTCCACTGGGGAAGTAATCAGCAATCCTAGCCAACAGATGGAAAGATGGGCGGAACACTATTCCGACCTCTACTCCACACAGAACATGGTGTCCCCCTTAGCCCTCGATGCCATCAAGTGCATGCCGGTAATGGAAGAACTTGACGCAGAGCCAACTGCGGACGAACTCAGCAAGGCCATTGATAGCCTGGCATCAGGGAAGGCACCTGGCAACGACGGAATTCCCCCAGACCTCATCAAGCACTGCAAGACTTCTCTTCTGCACCCTTTGCACGCAGTTCTCTGTCAGTGTTGGAATGAAGGAGCTGTACCACAGGACATGAGGGACGTCAAGATCGTCACCCTGTACAAAAACAAGGGCGAAAGGAGCGACTGCAACAACTACAGAGGTATCTCGCTCCTCAGCATTGTTGGCAAAGTCTATGCTCGGGTCCTCCTAATCCGCCTGCAGAAACTGGCTGAACGCGTCTACCCGGAATCACAGTGTGGTTTTCGAGTAGAGAGATCCACGGTAGACATGGTCTTCTCCCTTCGCCAAATCCAGGAGAAGTGCAGAGAGCAGCGGATGCCCCTGTATGTGGCATTCATTGACCTCACCAAGGCCTTTGACCTAGTCAGCAGAGATGGCCTTTTCAGGGCTCTCCGAAAAATCGGCTGCCCCCCCAAACTGCACAGCTTAATTGAGTCCTTCCACTCAAACATGAAAGGGATGGTGCAGTTCAACGGAAACCTCTCCAAGCCCTTCGACGTACGCAGCGGTGTGAAACAAGGCTGCGTCCTGGCCCCAACCCTCTTTGGAATCTTCTTCACTCTCCTCCTGAGGCATGCATTCAGCACAGCGCAAGAAGGGATCCACCTGCGGACCAGATCAGATGGCAGGCTCTTCAACCTCGCCCGCCTCAGAGCAAGGACAAAGGTCCGTGAAGCCCTCATCAGAGACATGCTATTTGCCGACGATGCCGCAGTTGTGACCCATACTCAGCGGGACTTGCAGTCACTAATGGACCGCTTCTCCCAGTCCTGCAAAGATTTTGGTCTGACCATCAGTCTTAAGAAGACAAACGTCCTGGGCCAAGACACGCCATCTCCACCAGCCATCACCATTGATGACTACGAGCTTGAAGCCATCCATCAATTCACATATCTTGGGTCCACCATCACCGATAACCTCTCCCTTGACACAGAGGTCGACAAGAGGATCGGGAAGGCAGTCACAACACTAGCCCGCCTCACACAAAGGGTGTGGACAAATCCCAAACTGACCACAAAGACAAAGATGGCTGTATACAACGCCTGTGTCCTCAGCACCTTGCTGTATGGCAGCGAGGCGTGGACCACGCATGCTCATCAGGAGAAAAGGCTCAATACCTTCCATCTGAGAAGCCTACGGCGCATACTTGACATTTCCTGGCAAGACAAGGTGACCAACACCGAAGTCCTAACCTGCGCTGGCCTCCCAACCATGCATACCATGCTGAGACAGCGTCGGCTGCGCTGGTTGGGCCACGTTCGCCGCATGGAAGATGGTCGAATCCCAAAAGACATCCTTTATGGTGAGCTTGCCACAGGGCAGAGAAACATTGGCCGCCCACAGCTGAGATACAAAGACGTTTGCAAGCGTGACATGAAGGCGCTTGAGATCAACACTGAGTCCTGGGAGGACCTCGCAGACGACCGCAACAGCTGGAGAACTACTCTCAAGA
>JAPXFY010007341.1:5000-10942 GCA_030674185.1 Monoplex corrugatus | reverse complement strand
GTAGATCTACCCATAACTTTGTTTAGTATCATATTATGTGTAGATTCGAAATCTGCATTACAATCCTTAAAATGTTGCGAACATAAAGTAAATAGTTCGTTAATATTTGAGATAAAATTTCTAATTCATTGTTTAATAACAAATAATACACAGGTTACTTTTTGTTGGATCCCATCACACTGTGGTATCCTTTTTAACGATCGGGTCACAGAATAGCAAAAAATGCAGCAATGAATAGGGCTGGCAGTACTAAACTTGATTTACCACTCTCTGAACATGAAATGAATGCTATGTTAGAAAACAAAGTAAAAGCGCAATGTGACCTTCGCCCCTTCTCGGTAAATTACCAGGGTTTTACAAGACAAGAGATAACTTTAGCTTACAGATTAACTCTCAATTCACTTCGAACTAAATTTAGTAAAACCTTCAAATGTATCTGTGGTGATTTTATAACAGTTGATCACCTTTTGTGTTGTCAGCGAATGCGACCCTTATTTCCCTGCGTCATTTACAAACTTAAAACAGAAACATATTGATTTCACTCTGTATTTACACATCGCTAGACGTTTACTGCACAGTCCTGTAGGTCGTTTCCTTTGATTCAGCCCAACTGTTTTATACCTGTAACTCCCACACAGCCCCGAGAAATCCGATGAAGCCTGACTGATATAATGTTCTGATTGTTTTCTTTTGTTCGTTAATTTGTTTGATGTTACATTAATTGTTACCTTAATTGATACAATGCCTTCATGATTACATAGATTCATTCATTCCTTACGCACCTTTTCTTTTTTTTTTTTTCCCCCCGTCTAAAAGCACATATGTGAATAGACGTTAAAAGAAATAACGAACGAACACACACACACACACACACACACACACACACACACACACACACACACACACACACACACACACACACACACACACACACACACACACACACACACACACACACACATATATATATATATATATACACACACACACACATATATACATGTACATATTATGTATACATACAATTATATATTATGTAATAATTTTTTACATATATGTATGTATGTATGTATGTATGTATGTATGTATGTATGTATGTATGTATGTATGTATGTATGCATGTATGTACGTATTGCATATACAAAGTCATACGCAAGTAGACAAAACCTGTTATCAAGATATGCCAACAGCTTATCAACTTATGCAATTAGACTTTTACTACCAAATTTAGACGACGGGTCAAACACAGTGGGAGATGGCAGAGAGATAATGTACGTTTGTATCAGAACGACTCGTACATTTGAACCACAACAACCAACAAGTGTGAGCATGTCAGGGTGAAGGTTTCTGTGGTTGTTGAGTATTGCCTAATTGTATCAAAACATTAGATAAAATATTTGTCTCAATGTCAAGCTTATTTAGCTAATTTTTTTTTTGCCTCACAGGAATTTGGACTTTACGGACTTGGTTTTGATTTGGGGTTTGTGTTTGTTTGTTTGTTTGTTTTTGTTTTATGGTTGTTTTCGTTTGTTTTTGTTTTTGTGCCAGCTCAAGGGTTCCACGCTGTATATTCCGGATCCACAGTTTCAGTTTAAGTTTCAGTTTCTCAAGATGACGTCTACGCGCTCGGAACGAATTCCATATGCACTAACGTCACATGAGCCATGCGTACAGTAATCATGGCAAAAGCCTTAAGCCTGCGCATAAACCTATGAGCTGGCCAGGTCCTGAGGCCCTACCTAGCCTATGTTTTACCTAGTCTATATATATACTGGCATTTTATCAGCCAGTCATTGGAATATTCTTGGTTACATGAAAATGACATGTGTATCTGTGTATCTTACCTTCAGAAAAAAGGAACACACACACACACACAACACACAACACACACACACACACACACACACACACACACACACACACACACACACACACACATACATGTATATATATATGTGTGTGTAAACTCGTCTCACATGACAGAACCCTCCCCCCAGTCACTGCACAAATCCTCAGTTGTCTATCAACTTGGTGAAGACAATATTTTCTTAATCATAGACAGGTAAGTAAGTATGTAAGTAAGTAAGTAAGTAAGTAAGTAAGTAAGTAAGTAAGTAAGTAAGAAAGTAAGTGAGTAAGTAAGTAAGTAAGCAAGCAAGTAAGCAAGTAAGCAAGTAAGCAAGCAAATACATAAGTAAGTAAGTAAGTAAGTAAGTAAAAAAATCCACAACACGCCACCAACCCAAAGAAATTCAGTAGAAATTCCCAGTACCAGAAAGCCCGCGAAAGTCAGGGTATCGAGTCGCCACGAGGCCATTCACTAGAGGAGGAAATCTGGCATTGTTTGCTGGGTGACTAGGGTGGAGTTTAACAGTGACTGTTCCTGAGCCAGCGTACTAAGGACACTACCCACTAATTTCAGTTTCAATTTCAGTTTTTCAAGATGACGTCTCCGCGCTCGGAATGAATTCCATATGCACTAACATCACAGGTGCCATGTGATGGAGAAGATCCAGAATGATCACGGCACAAGCTTTAAGCCTACACATAAACCCATGAGCTGGCCAGGTCCTGAGGTCCTACCTAGATAGTTCCATAACCCTGGGGTCGTAGGGGAGTGTGGTGGCAGAGATCTAAACTATTACCGGGGCCAGCCCCACTAGGGCTTGCGCCCATACCCTCCTCCTCGCTTCAAATTCATATCCACATTCACATATTTTTACCAAGACTTCAGAAAGGCAAGAAGGCTAACTGGTCTTCAAGGGATGGGACCTGGGAAATCAACCTATCTCTCCAATTTTTTTATACTAAGGCAACCGGGCAATGCCCTGCTCTTCACGATTTTCAACTGCCGTGGGATCTTTAGCGTGCACAGCCAGAAGACACACAGGTCCGACTCGTTTTTCGTCCCCTTCCGAAGGACTAGACGTTCAGTTCGATTTTCCAGTCAAACTGAAGAGAAAAGTCGAGGCCCCTACGGGGAGCGAACCCTGGAACCTCGCGTTTTAGTTATTGGCAGGTGAACGTCAAGCCCCCTTGCTAATTGTAGTACTGGGCTCATTCGTGAAGCCAGAGTGAGTGAGCTTCTACCTAATTAGGAGATCATCACTAAGTCCCTCCAAAGACAGCCCCTTCCCCCCCCCCCCCCCCCCCCGTGAACCACTGAGACCACAGACCCCAACTTCAATTCATCTCATGCATGGAATTGCTAGAGGAAACCGACACTGAGGTCACCACAAGATTAGGCCATGAAGGGCCATGCCATGCCATGCCACATACTTTGTGCACAAATTTCTCGATGATTTAATGACTGATTATTTCATGATACTGAGGATGATGATTATAATGCTGAATTTGGGACACATTTCTCGATGATTGAAAGACTAATTTCATGATACTGAGGATGATGATTATAATGCTGAATTTGGGACAAATTTCTCTATGCTGTATTGACTGACGATTTCATGATAATGAGGATGACTATGATGCAAAATTTGTGGACAAATTTCTCGATGCTTGAATGACTGATGGTTTCATGATAATGAGGTGGTGGTGGTGGTGGTGGTGGTGGGGTGGTCATTGGGTTTAATGTTTAATTCACTGAAGTGATTTTGGACAATGAACAAATACTCTGGATGATGCTATAGTGAGGCCATACAAACTGAGTACTTAGTACACAGCAAACATACAAATCGCGTCCCTACTACAAAACAAAGCCATACAGATTGGGTCTCTACTAAAGAGCAAAGCCATACAGATTGGGTCACTACTATAGATTAAAGCCATACAGATTGGGTCACTACTATAAAGTAACTCCATACAGATTGTGTCCCTACTATAGAGCAAAGCCATACAGATTGGGTCACTGCTATAGAGCAAAGCCATACAGATTGGGTCCCTACTATAGAGCAAAGCAATACAGATTGGGTCACTACTACTATAGAGCAAAGCCACACAGATTGGGTCACTACTATAGAGCAAAGCCATACAGATTGGGTCACTACTATAGAGCAAAGCCATACAGATTGGGTCACTACTATAGAGCAAAGCCTACTAGGGAGAAAAGCCATACAGATTGGGTCACTACTATAGAGCAAAGCCTACTAGGGAGAAAAGCCATACAGATTGGGTCACTACTATAGAGCAAAGCCTACTAGGGAGAAAAGCCATACAGATTGAATCCCTACTATAGAGAAAAAGCCATACATACTGTGTCCCTGCTATAGAACAAAGCCATACAGATTGTGTCCCTACTATAGAGTATAGCCATACAGATTGTGTCCCTGCTATACAGCAAAGCCATATGAATTCTGTCCCTACTATAGAACAAAACCATACAGATTGTGTCCCTGCTATACAGCAAAGCCATATGAATTCTGTCCCTACTATAGAACAAAGCCATACAGATTGTGTCCCTACTATACAGCAAAGCCATATGAATTGTGTCCCTACTATAGAACAAAGCCATACAGATTGTGTCCCTACTATATAGCAAAGCCATATAAATTGTGTCCCTACTATAGAGTAAAGCCATATAAATTGTGTCCCTACTATAGAGTAAAACCATACAGATTGAGTCCCTACTATAGAGTAAAGCCATATGAATTGTGTCCCTACTATAGAGTAAAGCCATACAGATTGTGTCCCTACTATAGAGTAAAACCATACAGATTGAGTCCCTACTATAGAGTAAAACCATACAGATTGTGTCCCTACTATAGAGTAAAACCATACAGATTGAGTCCCTACTATAGAGTAAAGCCATATGAATTGTGTCCCTACTATAGAGTAAAGCCATATGAATTGTGTCCCTACTATAAAGTAAAGCCATATGAATTGTGTCCCTACTATAGAGTAAAGCCATATGAATTGTGCCCCTACTATAGAGTAAAGCCATATGAATTGTGTCCCTACTATAGAGTAAAACCATACAGATTGAGTCCCTACTATAGAGTAAAACCATACAGATTGTGTCCCTACTATAGAGTAAAACCATACAGATTGAGTCCCTACTATAGAGTAAAACCATACAGATTGAGTCCCTACTATAGAGTAAAGCCATATGAATTGTGTCCCTACTATAGAGTAAAGCCATATGAATTGTGTCCCTACTATAGAGTAAGGCCATATGAATTGTGTCCCTACTATAGAGTAAAAACCATACAGATTGAGTCCTTACTATAGAGTAAAACCACAGATTGAGTCCCTACTATAGAGTAAAGCCATATGAATTGTGTCCCTACTATAGAGTAAAACCATACAGATTGAGTCCCTACTATAGAGTAAAACCATACAGATTGAGTCCCTACTATAGAGTAAAGCCATATGAATTGTGTCCCTACTATAGAGTAAAGCCATATGAATTGTGTCCCTACTATAGAGTAAAACCATACAGATTGAGTCCCTAGTATAGAGTAAAACCATACAGATTGTGTCCCTACTATAGAGTAAAGCCATATGAATTGTGTCCCTACTATAGAGTAAAGCCATATGAATTGTGTCCCTACTATAGAGTAAAGCCATACAGATGGGATCCCTACTATAGAGTAAAACCATTCAGACTGGGTCCCTTCTACACATTAAAGCCATACAGAAAGGGTCACAACTACTTAACAGATTGGGTCCCTTCTACAGAGTAAAGCCATACAGATTGGGTCTGTATCATAGGGCAAAGCCGTACAGATTGGGTCTTTTTTTTTTACAGGGCAAAGTCATACGGACTGGGTCACTGTTATAGGGCACAACCATACCCGTCTAATATCACTTACAGTGAAAAGACGTTAAATCAAAGAACGAACGAACGAACGAACGAACAGCCATATAGATTGGGTCACGCATTGATTCTAAAACATAGACACAGTCGAAATGATGCGCTAGATACAAACTTCCAATATGGAACGTTGAACTGTCTTTTGACTTTCGAAATCGTCGATGAACTTTCA